>JAGVSQ010002370.1:0-22545 GCA_022683975.1 Rhyacophila evoluta | reverse complement strand
CAATTTTGAAAACACAAATAAGATTTTGTTATAAAAGCTCATTATCATAAATAATTTAAGTTGCATAAAGCAAAACTTAATTTAGATCGTTCAGACGACAACCGTGTCGGTTCTTCCTACCCAGACAGTGCCAAACTATTTCCTAATTTGCGTTTCGATTTCATACTTAAAAGATCACGAGGCATTTCTGAGACCGCTTGCAAAAGCTTCACTTGTGAAAGCTCAGCTAGACAAAAGCTCGCCTGAGCTGTGTGACTTCGATCGAAATTAGCTAAAGAATTTAAAGCTTTCCTCTATTGGGAGATGGAATTTGAATCTGGGATTGTCGTTCAACTCAATTGTCTGCATTGCATAACAGTGGTTATAAAATATTCTAAAATATGTAGTGTTTTTTCAAGGATATTTAAAATTATTTAAAACTTTATATTTGGCAATGACAGTGAGATATTTAATATTCTATTAAAATTTCGGATTTTGGTCTAAAAATTTAGAAAATTTAACGTAAATAAATAATTATCAAAATTATTTTATTATACTTATTAACAAGGTATTTTAATATTTATCTCAGGTTATTCATGAGAACTATTTGCATAATTTCATACTCATCCTTTTACCTTAAATGTCTTTCTTTCATTCAGTTATTTTATCAGAAAAACATTTCAAATGTCTTTTATACAAAGTTAACTAAATCAAAAAGCAAGACCCAATTAAAGGTAGTATTAAGTGGATTCTTAAAATTCTATTATATAATGCGATCAATGGGTTTTTTTAATGTAATGTATTATAGTTTATAGCGTGGCTAAGTAAAGTCCAGTTAAATATGAAATAGTTTATATATATAATAGTTATCCTAAGCATATGAAACTGTATTACTATAAACTTTATTTAGATACAGATCAGAAATATATTTTTTATGCTTGATAAAATAAATTTTTCCTCTGGAACATCTTTGTGAGACAAAATTAAAAACAATTTCATAAAGCTTTCATTGGAAAAAGAATATCGCTTTCACGTAATTCCAAAAATGTTGACTGAAACCAAGCTTTATAGAAAATGTTTCATTAATGGAATTTGATGAATTGCACAACTGACAAATATTTATGTTCTGTGGAGGATTTTTAGAATTTTATAATATGGGGTTTTAAAATTAGATGTCCTTCAATGAAAATAAAACCAGGTTCAAAAACTTTCAATAGTTATAAATCAACTATTTTTTACAATATTCATTTATGTGTCAGTGCGTAATTAAATCAAATTATTTGTTTTTATTAAGAATTTAAATCAATAACCAAACCCATACACTTCTATAGGTTATTTGAAATACTGAATCACTAACAACATTTATCATAAAATAATGAAATTACTATAAGGAATACTCAATAATATAACTGAATTATTAAGTTTCAAAAATATTTGCTTTTTATATAAATATTTGTTTTAATGAATATACTTGAACTATACTATTCTTAAATTTAACTAACATTAAATCGTTAAAATATACCTTTGAAATCTGGGTGAGACGATAGGAAAATCTGTATTAAGACAAAAACGTTGGATGGTAATACTCAATTATATTATATAATTATTAAAAAGTTGGGTTACAAAAAAATACTCCAATATTTAGTTTGTGGGCGTGGTTTTAAAAGAACTTTCAGAACATTAAAAAAAGCAAAAAACGTTGTTACTACAAATATATACAGCAAATGGGCTTCTAGGGTTTATTTCATATTGCAAATTCTATTTTTTTAAAGATGTCATTTTGTTAAATTTAATTGCCATCACATGGTTTTTTTATTTTCGTTACATATCTTGATGAATAAAAAAATATATTTTTTTCAAAATTATCGTCAATTAAATTCATCTTAAAATCTTGATTTGGCAGTTCCTTTTAAGATTCAGGCAAAATTAGTTTATATACTAATACATGGACTTTGAAAATTCATAGAGAGTATATTCCGAACTATTTTTTTGTTGTAAATAACGAAATAGAGTGTATATTTTTTTTACGAAAAAACTTATTTATTTCGTTGATACATTCTATTCACATCATCGTCGAGATTAAACACCAATAACTATACAGTAGTTATACGTTAGTCTACAGAACTATTCATTCTTAGTTCTCGCCAACTGGCCACACTTAATCAACGCGTAAGTTTACCCAAACAAACTTTCCTCACTTTACGCGCCACGCATTGAGAATGCTCATTATTATTTCCTAATTTTGTTAGGGGTAGAACTAAAGGAAGTTTGTTTTCAATGGTTTCAGGAGTGGGGTCTCCCAATTCAATGCAAAAGTTTTTCATTGCCACCACTGCAGTTTGTTTCATTAATAATTGAACATATAAATGCAAAAAAGTTTCAAATGAAATATTATAGGTAATAATGAATTGGATATATTAAAATTATATAATATGTAATTACTTTTTTTTTCGTCTCCCCGTTAGCATAGCTGGTAGCCTACGCGCCTATCAATCCGGAGAAAGCGGGCTTGATTCCCCATCTGTCGAGTTTTTGAAATCCAAAAATGCAGGACTGGATGCCCATTGGGCTGAGTAATTGTCTGACAAACAATTCTCGTGAATATAATCTGTCAAGACGTTTTCACATTGCGGAAATCCATATAAACTTCTTTTGGAGTGGATATCTTTAAGCTGTATATGCTCCATGTTGGGAGCAAACATGATAAAAAGAAAAAAAACTTTTTTACAGAGTTTCTAGTAATATAGTTTTTACTAGCTAAATGTATTCTCAATAAATATGAAATATAATAAGTTACTGTACTTTTTAATTCTAAGCAAAGATCGTTAATATATATATATATATATATATACCATCTCTACTCTGAAAGTATAGGATATGGATTCATATGTTATAAAGATACTCACTTGGAAAATTAAGCATATTATTGTATCTCAGTAATATGAAGACATCTCAAAACAGATTATTTTCAGACAATTTGTCAAACAAGATTGTTTGTCGGGCATTTTTGGACTTGAAAAAATAAACAGATATAAGAATGAAATTCACATTCCTTAGATTGCTGAACAAATCTTTTATGCTAAGTAAGTATGACGGGGGAAAAAAGTAAGAAAATATTGTAGATAAATACCAAGTTCTTGCTTAGTTGGATGATACATTGGTTGCAGTGTTATAAAATATCAATATTGTTGAGTCTTTTCAAATTAATTTAATTCCAAAGAAATTTCTCTGCGCTCAGTTAGTATGAAACTTGAAATAATAAACAATACAATGATCCCGTGGAAGTATGAAAACTTTTTTGGCAAACATTTTTAATTTTATACGAAAATAGATCGTCGGCAATACAGTAGTTGAAATTTATTAAACTGTATATTGCAGCCATATAAAATATATAACAGGCTAAACGTCGAGCGCAATTAATTTGAATATTGGATATTTATAAACGGAAAAATTATCCTACATTCTAACAAAAATTATTTTGTCCTCCATTATTTAATTTTTAATTTTATACTTTTTTCAATCTATATAAGCATTGCATTAATTATATTTTTCATCTACAACACAATTTAAAAATAAATATATTAATATGCCCGCCTGAATTATTATCGTTTTTTGATCAATAATTTACAAAACGCCTAGAGTGTTTGGAAATAAATATAATAGAAGATATAACTTCACAAAAAAAGCTCGCCATCTAAATAAAAATACCTGGAAGAGCCTTCAAATTTACCTGGAATGGTTGAAACTTTACATTTTAGCCAAGAAAAGCACAAAACAATTATACATTAAGGTTTTAGAATAAAAATAGTATCGGTTTCTGGGAATATAATGCTATAAATTCATTTGTAATGAATAGATAATAAAACATACTATACAGCCAGCGCTAAATTAGTATAAGAGTAAAATTACGATGAAAGACTTGACTCGGCCACGTGTTGCATAAGTAAAATAACCTGAACCTAATCTGCTTATTCGATTTATAAATCCACAAGAATTTAGTATCTTAGGAAGCTTTTTAATACTGCGAATTTTTACATAATGTATATTTACTAGAGCTACGGGATGTAAGTCTGACCAAAGAAGTGTGTAAGCCTGAGTGTGTGTTTGTATCTTCATTTTGAAATTGATATAGAAGACGAATAAAAAAATATTCTGTGATAAGCAATTGCTAATATAAAATTAAATTTCGTACATCAGTGCTTTAAAACTTTTTTATGTATTCCTTTCGAATAAACTAATTACAATATCAGAGCTTTAGTATATGCCTAATTTAATACGATAATAAGAAAGGGGTAGTTGGGTGGTGGACACATTTGATAGCTTTTTATAATAAAACTTAAATTGATGTAGTTTTGTAATTTAAAATATTTGCAATTTTCAAGATATATAGTAAATTATAAATTCGGCTTCCTCATTTTTTTTTTATTTACAATAATAATATTTGATACTTTCTAGCCAATAGAATACATTTGATAGCGTACACGCCAAGCGAGATTTCAATTAATTTATTTATTTTTTATACAATGTGCGCTCCCAAAATTGCAGCATATGGATCTACACGGTGCAAAGATGTCCGCTCTGAATGTGTAATATGTGGATATGTACAATGTGTGTCTTCACATCGCCTCGAAAGATTATTATGTTTTTCACGAGAATTGGTGAACCTAATAAACATTCAGTCCTGTATTTTTAAATTTTTGAAAATTCTGCGGATGTGGAAATTGAAGCCGTATTCTTCGGATTTTGAGGCACTGACGTTTATTTGGATAATCGTATCATATTAAAAAATATGTATTTTATGCAATTACGAGTCTTGTACGTAAAACCTTTGTTTCTTAAATGAGTATATATACTGATTTAACTACCGTACTAACAAATAAATAAAGATATTTTATATAGTTTATAATCATACATTTTTATCAACAACAAAAAAATATGGTAATTTATCTAGCAATGTATTTATGACAATCATTTTCTATAAAGTCGTCAGGGGTTTTTCTAATATTCCTAGTTGTGTATCGCACTGAATATTTAAATTTTCATGTTTTTCATTGCAATATATATTTGTTTCTGTGAGATATTTAATATTGACGCAGTCATTTGATTGTATTATTTATAAATGAAAAGCGAGTAAAGAAGAGATAGAAGTTTTATGCTTGTATAAAATAAACATGTGTTTTCATCTTGTTGAGAAAAGATGCTCTTATATGATGGCTGAGTTTACGTAAAAAATAACATTACACACTTCAAAAATGAACACGTATTTACATACATTGACTGATAAATAAGGAAACAATACAATATATTGTAATTGTTTAATATATCCACTGCTATGGACAGAATATCAAGAATATCGACAGTTGTAGTTCCAAACAACGAAAGACTTCACTTTGTTAAGCTACTGTTATATTAGAAATAGCTGAAACAACCATGCGAAACATCTTGGACTATAAGTCAAACGAGCTAAAAACTAAATGTTTCTCATCAGATTGTTTCACTTTGTCAGTCATGTATTTACAAAAATAGTATAATGTAATTTAGTATGTGATGTAATGTAATATTCAATATTTTCTATGATCAATTTTTTTGGTGGCCCACTTTTATATCTAAGTTTGAGTTTTCAAAGCTTGAATAGAATATTGATACTCAAAACATCCATTTTCCTGAAAAAAAGTATGTCAAGATTATATAAGTATGTAGAAATATGCAAATTTTTCATATTCAAAAGGTATATTCTTGCAAAAATTATCTTATATGTATTGCTTAACTAATGTATTACAACTTGTGTGAATTTGAAGTCTGCATCGATCTTCCAACTTCTTTTTTTTTACTTTCAAGCCGTATAACAGTGATTAACGTGAATTTATTAAAAAAAATATTCAAAATATCGCTTACTATATAGTAAGTAGATACGCTCCTAAATTAGAGGATATGGATCTACACAGTGTCAAGATGTCCGCTTCAAATGTAAAACATATAAATCTCCACAGCGTGAAGACATGTCTTAAGATGAATTGATAAGAATTGGTTGTCAAAAATAACCCAACCATCCATATCAAATTCTACATTTTTGAATTTTTAAAAATCCGACGCATGTGGGATTCGAACGTCCATTTCTTGCTATACTATCGCGGAGATATTATTTAGTAAATTAATTTAATTTTACTAAAAACCCTACTCTAGTAATAAATAATCACTTCATTATTATTTTTATATTCTTGAGTTCTGTTAGCGATTAAATTTAAATAAAATGAATTTTAATTCAATATCGTACACTTTCTTTATATTTTTGAACTTGGGTCACAAACCATGATCTATATGTGAGTTTAAGAACTAAAAAAAGAATAAAACGCAAGAGTAGAAGTATTAAAAAAGTGACACATGATGTAAAACTATTTATCATTATAATGACTATGGTAACGAAATCGATAACTTATATTTCTCATATACATTTGGTTACTAACGACACTTTTTCACCACTTTAAGTCTTTTTGAACTACAAATACTGAAGTATTATGTATGAGGCTAAAACTTTTCGTACTAATTTATTGTTCTATACTGAGATTTTAATATATTCATGAAATAGAATAAACTAATAGTTGAAAGAATATTTTATAGAAATTTGAATATTATAATTGGAAAGCAAGAAGTGAGAAATATTAAAATAAAAATATATGACGAAATAGTCGAATTTCGAATTATATTATTTATAAAATACAATATTTTTATTGTATATTATCAAATTGTCATTTATGCTAGCCTATTTAAAATAAATGAAACAATAAACATAGGCTTTTAAATTGATTATGTAGTATATTAATTTAGTATAGACAAGAGCTTTTGTCTGTAATAAACGTATCACGAATTTTATTAAGAAGCTTTTTTAAATTTTAAACATTTTCCTTTTTTTAATTAAGCTCCAGTTATGTTACTGTGGTAATTTCTTTTAAATTAAATCGGCAATGAAATTTAAATCCCGGTTATAAAAACCGATTTATTTGCAAGTGTACAAATTCCAGATAATATTGAATGTTTCTTTTTATGTGCAATTTCCCAGCGCAACTTTTGCGAAGTCATCTACATAAATGTATGAATTTCATATTTCCGTTTGAGCGGAGACCGCAATAAAAATAATGTTTCGGATATTGCATCAGATAAGGAACGGGGTGGCAGAGGAAATAAATTCTCTCCTTGCTCCTTGTAAAAAAAGTGTTTTAAGGACTCTCCAGCGGGCCGTATAGTACACAATCATAAAAAATACACGCCCTATCTATAACCATCGCGTAATAATACACAAGATGTGAAACTAGAAAATGTACTGAAACTATACAAACTATTACTCGAGAATACAATGTGTTCCGGCATGTAAAAAATTTTATCGCTAAATGCGACTTTGACACAGAAGCTTCTCGCTTATACAAATAACATAGTGAAACTGTGGGTAAAAAATCTCCCATGTAATATCATATTTAGCACGTTTTTTCTTAACAATTATCCACTCTCATGTAGCAGGGAGTAGCTTCCAGTAGCCGAAAGGTTATATACATACTTAAAAAGTAAATTACGGATGTAATTTCCATAGCTGCAGAATTTATTTTTCATAATGTGAAGATACAAAACGGAATTCTCAATAAACTGAGAAAGGAAATTGAGCTAAACAAACAATTGTCTTCAAAAAAGTCTGTCTAAATAAGCATAAATAAAAAAAGCTTCATATAATAGTTTTTAATTAAGAGTCAATCTAAAACCAGACAATATTGGTTGCAATAATATTAAATATCAATACAGCAATAATTAAAAGCACTGAAATTGTGAGCAGTCTATTATAATAATAGTATTTTGGCTGGTTATGAAAGAATTTTACAACTTTTATTTATATCTTGGTCATATTGGCTAAAAGCTCATTTTTTAAATCAAAACATCGGGAATATCATATGATTTTATTCGGGATGGCCCTTTTTTTACGCAAGTATAACCAATTTAGTCCTAGCAATGGGAAAAAAAATGAAAATATTAATTTAATAAGTTTTAAAAAATGCTCGAAATGGAAACTGGGGATATGCTTTGTTTTATGATTTTATTCGAAATAAAGGCATGAGAACAGTGTAACGACTCATCACTATTGAAGTTAGCTTAAGCTAATATTAACTTGGCTGTATAAGATTATATTCATACTTATCAATTGATTAAATTATATCAATATAATTCATTTATTTATTCTTGAATAGAATTCCAAAATGCATTTAATTATTATCTATATGATGTATTCGATGGAGAGCCGAGGAAACGAGAAGTTCTAGTGACCGGTTTTCTAGAAGGCACCGTCTATATTCTACATATAATTAATAAATATTTAAAATTATCTGGAAGAAAAAAAAATTGATATTCTTTTTAATCTACTCAAATTTTTCAATTAAAAAAAATATCTCGTTAATTTTTGAAAGCAATTATAGTTGTATGAAAGAAAAACACAATCATTCATAATCTAATTAATTCTTGTCAAATAATCATATAATATTAATCTTAGTTTTATTTATTGTTATGGAAGGTAGTGTTTTATATTATAAAGAAACTGAATTATAAAACTTTTAATATCGGTAATATTTTTGTATAAAATATATTACCATAATCCTTTATATGATAATCCGTAACATTTTTGTAAATTTCTTAAAGACATTTCTCGGCTCGTTCTTATAAGAACTACTTAAACAACTTTATCAAAGAGAAGCTCCTTTCTGCGGAGTTGGTAGAAAACCAAGAAACAGTGGTGAAGGAATTTCATTTCACTGGAATATTTTAGTTTTGAGGGAGATATTTTCATACATTACTCGGATGTTTCATTACGCCATAGACTATTCATATTGAGTAACTTTTTCGCTTTGGTGTATAATTTGGGGTCAAATTGCTTGTTCTTAGAATTTTTATGCCCCATGGCAAAAACTTGGTGTTTTTCGTGTGGGAAAAAGGTAACTTTAGTGTCTGGATATCAAAGGGTACTTAAATATAATATATTTTGCTCTAGTTTGCTGTATAAATTACGCGATTTCAAAAAATAATAAATAAATAAGTACATCAATTTAGCTCTAGAAACTCTCGTGGTTTTGTCAGTTGATATATCAGGTATCGTCCTTTATTACTTTAAATTTTCCTTTATTAAATAAATAACACTATTAGTTTTAAAATACTTTTAATAAACTAGTTTTAAACGATAAAAATATATATATATTATACGGCTTTTCTTGCTGTAAATATTTACAAATGCAATTTTAACGCTAATACTTCACTGTTACTATACAATAACTTGCTTATATTTTAAATGTAATTCTTTGATAACGTGCTCAACTAAGTCATCGAAAGTTGCAAGTTTTAATCTTGCAGCTGTATAGGGATTTTCAAATATTAAAAATGCCTAATTGAACGATTAGCTGGTAATAAATTATTGTAAAAAAAATCCATCAAAATCACTAATTGTATGTTTTACCTGTTTATATATATATAAATTTGTTTACTAGTGGAACATATCTTTGCTACGTAAATTTTTAAGAACCATCATGACTTAGAATTAGATAAGTTTTTGATATTAGAATTAGATAAGTTAGCGTCAATAATTTTGAAATGCATAAATCGACTAATTTATTTATTCATAATTAGGATAAGATCGATTATCGATACAATTATAATGAGCGTAGTATATATTTGCCAAAAATTAAAATCAAAGAAGCCATATAATTTTTTGAATCCGTATTTTCACACGATGAAATAAGTTTAAATATTAGACAAGAAGGCATGATAGTTGATTATTCTAAAACTATTAATGCACTTAATTTTATTTTGATTTATTCATATACCAGTTTGTTTATTAAATTTTTTTAATAATATATTGTATGTTAAATATATAAGTAGATATGTACAGTATGTACAGTATCAACAATAAGTAAGTCAGCTACGTAATCCGATACAATCTCTTAAAATTTCGTAGCAAATATTATATTAACAATTAGACTTATTAACAGATTTAAGCTACCACATTATGTTACATGAATTAACGGTTATTATAATATATATTTGTATATAAATATAGATATTTTTCACTAAATGAACATCGAATACATTAAAAGGGTTATTAATTAAGGTAAATTAGTACACTGCCATATATTTAATCACAGAGAGCAAAATAATTACTGGTAATTGGACTCAAATTCAAAATTGAAAATTCATCAGGAGCTTTCAGTAAGTTAATGGCGGAAATTGATGAAAATTAAATAAGCAAATAATGTGATGTTACTAATTTTACTAAAAGTTGAAGTTTGTATCGAATTATTTACGTACCATATTGATTAAGTTGGTATTTTATATGAAATTTATTTTAACATGACAGTACCCAAACAGTATGTAATATTATATTAATATTTAGTAGTAAAACTAATTTTAAGCTGTTTTTTTATAATATGGTAACATTCCTTGATAGTAAAACGTCTAGAAGGCTGTGGGTTATTATTTTCAGTTTTTAAAAATGGATTCATTATAATTTCTGATTTAGTGAGTGAATTCTTTAGATTTACTTTTTTATGGTGACAGTTTTATCGTACTATCTTATAACAGTTCATTTTTAGGTTACGCTATAATGATAACATAGTATAATACAGTTATTTAGAAATATTCTTCTTCTAGACAGGTCTTTTATATGTGGATAAAAAGCTTAATTTCTCACCCATTCCGTTGATGTTCTGAAGCTCATTTCACAATTAATCTAACATGGCCAACAGAATGGTTTACGAAAAAATCAGGGCTCATAACTCTGTTACAATAATAAAATGATTCTTTTTATTCGTTTTTCAATTTAAATTTATTAAAAAATATGAGAACATTACTATGAATTTATTAAATTATTTTATTTATTATTTCTAAACATATATAAATTAAATATCTTTTAAATCATGTCTGTTCTGAAAGCTTAGCATATAGATCTACACGGTGAGAAGATGTCTACTTTACAGTTTATGATATGTTATAGATTTCATAACATTAAATTTTATTCCAAAATATGCATTTACATCCAATCGCACCTATAAATCTGTTTATATCATAAAGATGTCACTAAAAATTATTGTTGCTATACGTTCAATTATTCAGAGATGTTTAAATGAATACGTTCATTACCAATTGTTACTCTTTGAAATATTTGTTTCAAAAATCATTTTCTTTTCTTCTCTAACTCAAAAATAGATAAAATGTATCTTTACAATGTAAAGATGTCTATTTTAAAAGCCAATTTACCCATTGGGCATCCAAATATGTATGTTTCAATTTTAATTCTATGTCGACCAGACTTTGGTATCTTAGAAAAACGCTGTATGTAAAACTATCCACATAGTGTATTTGGCGATGCAATGTTATGCTAGCATGACCTGGGAGGATGTAAAAGTAATGCCTGGTGACAGAGATTCTTGAATATTCTACGTAGTGTATATGTATTCTACTTAGAAAAGAACTAACCATCAGTCAACTAGTCAACCCATTGAGCGGTTGATTTTAAATGTAGAAGCTGTGGAAATCAATCTCGTAACCTTCAGGTCATAAGCATTTGGGCTTAACTCTAAACTACCAAAGGATTCATTTTTACTTTATCATTTCTTCACATGGTTTTTTTAGATGCCTGATATTTTTATTTTTATTGTTAAAAAACTAGCTTAAATTCTAACTGAAGCATTAGTTTATTACTTTATTATATTGTGGTTGTTTTTTTTATAATGCTTTACTTTTATTTGTGGAATTACTGATACATAATATTTTCGCAATATTTTGAGGCTCTTTTTCCAGCAAATTAAATCAATTAAGTTGTAGAGAATGTAAGGTCGTAGAATATTTATGCAGTTGAAACATTTTCATCTATTCGGGGAACCAGTTTTTCAATTCTATTCAACGATGTATGCATCTTACCAACCAGATTTTTATAACAGGCTTCCAGTTTTACATATGATATTGTTACGTCATTGCCAACAAAAATAAAAAAAGATATCGAAAACTTCTACCAGACACTTAAATACTTCCGTATGTACCTTTTACAGGGTTTGTTTTATTAAAATCTCAGTTGTGCAAAAGTGTACGCAATGTGAAAAATGCATTTTTGGATTTTTAAAATACAATATTTTTCGGATTCAAATCATACTCGCTAACTCCTACGCTACCGGTGGGACATAAAAGTATTTATTACTATTAAATTAATAAGCAAAAATTTTGAAAATTATTACCCACCAAATGCTTACAAAATCAGAGAAGATAATACTATAAGTCATAGCTTCAAACAAATAAACAAGTATACTGACTTAATATAGTAATTATAGTTTTCTTTTTATAAAATTGCTTTCATTACAAATTTTTCAACTGAAAGTTCTTCATTATGTAAATGTTAAAGTATTATGAAAATTATAATATAATATTAAGTATATTATGAAAGTAATGATGATTTTAGGAATCTTTTTCGATTGACATTCAACGTTTACTCCTTAAATAGCAACCCTGTATAAAGCATGATGAAAGTTTGTATTTCGTCGAATAGCATTATGTGCTAAGAGGAAATGATAAAAATGTATAATCAAAGGAAATGTTGTTTCAGTTTAACCAGAATGAGGCAACATAATCGCTCGTCATTTGCTTGTAAAGTGTTCCCTTGATAACTCTCTGAACAAACCTTGAATTCACATCTGTTACATAGCTATCGTTATAAAATGTAAGGCTTTATTCTACGTATTAACAATTAAAATAAATCTATTCGTTATTTGAGAGGGCTTTGATTAAATAATCTGGTGTTAAAATGTGAATCCATCGTTAAAGTGTATGACGACTTCTATATTAGCCAAATGTATTGTTCCGTCTTTCATTTAAGCCTTAATTCAACTTCATATAAAGTTTTATTTTTTTAATGAAAAATAAAGTAAACTTTTGTGATGAATTGACAATGGGTATTAATATATTCTATGATGTATTGTGCATCTACTTTAAGCCAATAGACAATTGAGCAAGTTTTTAAAATTAACAAAAACCCCAAATCTATATGCTGTGAGAAGAAATTTAATGTTATATGTAGATTATTTAAATAAAAAATATTATTATATTACACGACACATGTAGTTAGTAATCAATTCTTGTAGAAATTAACTATTATAGAATATTAATATATATTTAATAGTAATATATCATACATTGATTTAGTTGATCTAGTATAGACAAATATATTTATGTTTCTATATTATAATTATATTTATGCTTCTGTTGGTGAAATTGTACTAGTATTGGAATAAATTGTAAGAGAAAATAAAAATCATTGAAATGTTATTTCAATCCAATGAAATTTCTACACAGAATTAACATTTGAAAACATGTATTAGTCATTTTAAAACTTATTTAATAATTGCATTCCGTAGACTTAATAGAATATAAACAAATAGGATACTGACATGTGTCTTTGCAGATACCATACATATTATCCATATGCTTCAGTCAGGGATCAGATGTACATAAAGAAATCAATGATTAAATATTTACATTAAATGTCAGTAAATCTTTATTATGTTCAGCTCTATTTTTCTTGTATTTATTTGATAATATATATCGCGTCAATATTATTATAAAAATAATTGAAATATATTAACTTTTGATTTTTCAATCAAACTTTTAACGCTTTTCTTCGATGTGGCATAGAAGTCATCATATATACCTGTAAATATAAATTGAATACAATCTCTGACGTATTTTAATATTTATTCTTATAAGTAAATTTATCTCCCCGATCAGCGAACGCATCTAGCAATTCGGGGAATGCGGGTTCGGTTCTCCATCTGTCTAATTTAAAAAATCTGAAATACAGGACTGGATGTCTATTGGGTTGAGAAATTTTCTGATGAACGATTTTCGTAAAAAATAATCTGTCAACACATGTTCACATTGCGGAAATCAATATACTTTACTATTAGAGTGGAAACCTTCGCACTGTGTAGATCTATATGCTTCACTTTGGAAGCAAACATGGTATAAAAAAATAAGTCAATAACTGAACAGATTTTAAAAAATTAAAACAGTTCAAACAGCTCAGTCTGTTTTTCATTGAATCCAATATCCACTTACAGAATTTGTATTTCTTTCTAAATTTGTTCAGGCGTCTTCAAAACAGACGTCTATGGTAATCATACCATTACCATGTAAATATGCGGTTCTTTGAGAGTTTAGAAAAGCGGTCAGCGAGAATCATCCTCTGGGGAAAATCCTAACGACAATTACACTGGATTACTTAGTCACTATTACAGCATATGTACGAGATAGTCTTTCACCAGGCAGCGATATCAAGGACGCCTTAGGCTATTCGGATTAGCATTATCTGGATTACAGTTCTCAATGTTTTTCATTTACATGGAAGAAGTTTTTGTGAGATTTTCTATTATTTTTAAAACAAATTTAGCCATCTAAATTTTAGTTAATTAAAGAAATTGGATACAAATTGAAACATTATTTTTTTAATCTCATGTAACATTGCATGCAATACAAATGAAATTTAATAATCACAATTAATTTAGTATTTTTTGCGTTACATCGTTTTAATAAATAATATCCTTAAAAAGACATATTTTATTTTTGATAAATTTCAAATTTTTCTTGTTAACTCACGCCATACTGTACCAAAAGTCACAGTGCTGGACAACAAGCATTCAGTTAAAACAACTGATGTATTAAAATAACAATTTTGCTAGGTTAATCAATTTAATTATCCATAAAAATAATTTTACTTTGGCCTCAAAGTCAAGCAATGTAAAATACACCTAAGTAATGAAGAATACCGGCAAAAATAGAAGTACGAGATTCTGAGATAGATATCATTCATACACTGAGTCAATAACTAAAAATAGATATTAAGCACTTTATAATAAAAAAAATTATCATGACATATTGATTTTTATGAGGAGCTATTATCATTCAATCAACAGATATCTTTATCTTACATTAAAAATCAAATTTAAAATGCCTAGATTTTGTATATCTTTGTTTTCCAGTGGTTTTTGTTTTTAAAAACTGCCCTTATATGTATTGTTATATTCCCTTATTTACTTGTTATTTATAAAAATTTTCAACAAATTAATAATTATTTTAAATTATTCAACATCTTCATATCATATTATTTGCTAAAACTCTTAATAAATAAATTTTCAGATCATTCTGCGAATGTTTTGAATAATTCAAGTCCCTGTCTTTCCAATGCAATTCAGCACAAACAGAAAAAATACCGCTGGGTACTCTTCATAGAATGTATTAAAAGAAATTAAAGAATGATGACAAAGGCAGACAAAAGCAATACATGTGTTACAGGGAATCCAGCAGGCGCCACATGGTGGCCATTAGCTTTATATTATGGAATGGATTTGATTACAAAATAAGGAGAAGTATATTCAAATAATAAAATAAAATGTATTACAGCGACAAAATACCACATCTTCCATTTTTTATATGATGAAATAGCGCTAATCGATATTAAAAAATAAACTAAAAACTATTGCTTACTTTTCACGGTGGAATATTTTAAAATATGTAGGGATTATAAAATATAATCGCATCTTATGAATAAATACTTCACATCTTAAATATAAAATGTGTCTCATATTTAAGCTTTTTAAAAAGTGAAAGTTTACAAATGTTAATTTAAAATGAGTTACAAGATTTCATACGCGCTCATTACATTGCTACATTTTTACAAAGCGCTCTTTTATCAGTTATGCTTTATCGGTGCGTGATATTGGCGACTTATTTGTGTTGGTTTTTTTTTGTCACACGCGCCAATGTAACTAAGCTTAAAACATATATATTCAATGTAATATTTACAAGTTTGATGTCGATTCAAATGTAAATATGAGATTTAAATAGCGCACGGAAGGAATATAAATTAATATAAAACCGACTAAAGTGTGCTTTTATTCGTTTGAAGCTTTCAGGTACATTTCGATGGAGAAAACTTTGATCGTTAAAGTCGTCTAAGAGAAAATTATGCCATTATGATTTCCCACGAATGCTTGGTTAACTGTTTAAGCGACTAAACCTAAACAGGTAAACAACCGACGCAAGTAGGTTACTACTTATTGTGCACACACAGCAGTGGCTGACATCAATAGGGCTTAATCGTCCATGTCTCTTACCTTTAGCCATAGAGAATCGCTATAAAACATCCCCGTGGCGAATTTATTGGCCTAGAGATAAACGATCTCATGACAGTGTGTCTTTTGAAAATAATAAAAGCTCGTCACAGAGATGTGGTCTTACCTAAGTTTGACTACAGAATTAATTACATCATTTATGTTTTGATTATTTTACTATCTGAAATAAATAAATTATTCAATAGTGTTGACAAATTGTTTTTAGCTAGAATGTTGGTTCTGACATTTTTTTTTTTAAATTGGTAACTGAGGTAAACATTGTTTAACCATGTGCACGCCAACGACTCACCGATGAGTCGGGCGATGACGTACCCTGTACTCTAACGACTCGCCCGTGAGTCAGAAGGATTTTTTTTACTAAACGTACAATATTTTTTAATAATTTTAATAAAAATATTTAACCATCATTAACTACAATTTTTATAGTATTTATCGATCGTCTACTTCTAAAAAAAGTGTTAAAGATTATAAAAGTATGTACTTTGGGCAAGGATAAAAGGACTTTATAATGTAGATAAAAAATAATAGGTAGATATTGATTGTCTCCTTGTTCGTCGGATTTAAAAAATCCGAAAATGTATAACTGGATGCCCATTGGGTTGAGTAATTGTTTGACTAACAATTCTCGTAAAAAATAATCTGTCAAGACGTCTTCACATTGCAGATATCCATATAACTCACTTTCTGATGGGATCTTTTCATACTTTGTCCATAAATCCATATGCTCCACTTTGGGAGCAAACATAGCATACAAAAAATGATTGAATTATCATTTTATTAATCATAAAATGGACAGTGCCACTTGCGTTCACATGGTGTCCTCATGTAAGCAGTGATATTTGTGCAACACAAAGCTTAACGCACAAGCTTTTTTGATGTACAGCTGTTGTTTTACTGACAAATAAAATAATGGAAGAAGGAATGTCACGATTCTATGCCCATAAAGAAGAGAATACTAATAACTACTTTAGATGCAGATTTTTTAACTCATTTCTATTACATAACTATAATAAGTAATGTATGACACATAATGTTGAATGACTAAAAATAATAAAAAAAGAAAAACTATAATACTTTAATATTGTCAAATTTATTATTTTAATTATATATAAACTATCATATTACATTTTGATCAAAGTGCAAATTTGAAAAATGTTCTTGTTAATATCGTGTGAAAAACAAAATACCGTTTATATTCACAGAACTTCTTTATAATACCGAATAAAATTGAAGACTATTGCAGGAGTTCTAAATTATTATGACAGATAATAAATAATATTTTTAGAGATAGTAATATTATCTCTATAAATTGTATTATAATTCCAATCAAAGTCTGTCGGCAAACTGTCGGTATTGCAGTTATTATCCGTATCGAAAATTTATTACAGCAGTTAACGGAAAGAGTTAGTCGGTAATGCAGACAGCTACCTTATCCCCCGACCTCTTCTGATTGGTTGCTAGTTTAATCAACCGCCGATGAGATTTAGCACCTCTTATAAGTATGTGTCTTGAGAGAAAAATCTACCGCATTGTTGTTTTAACCCGTTTATTGTCAGAATATTTTATTTTTATTTTATCAAACACTATTATTAAATTGCAGTTTCTCTGTATTTATCGTGTGTGTTTTACATTACAACTTTATCAATATTCGATTAAATTTCAACATATCAATTCATATTTAATATATAATATAATAAATATTCCATTGTATGTGTCATTAAAAATTAAGAAAATATAGATTAATTATTTTTTAAATTTGAATTTATAATATATAAATTGTATGTGAATACAGATTTATCTAAATATCAACTAAAGTATTATGGATTTTTTTATTATTATTAATAAAAGTTTTCTACTTTCTTCTAATTTATGTCTGCTTCTTTAATGAAAGTATGTAGACATCACATTGTACCTCTAAGAATTAAAAAAATACATTTTGCCAGGTTTTCACTAATCTTTCAAGGTGAGGGTCTAGTTTCCATGATCTCTAACTGAATGATTCAACAAGCACAAGCAAGATTTTTTTTTTTATTCATTTAAGCCAGCTGAAACCTTATAAAAGGTTTATTTCAACTAAATAGTTGATACATTTTAACACAGAAAACAGAATGACATAATTAGAGCATACATAATTTAAATAAATATTTTAATCTTATGTTCACATTTGTTTAAAAATTTGAACACCTGTATTCATGAACCAATATGTGGAGACTGTAAGAAAATTTTCATTGAAAGAGAAAGTTGAGTCAGTTTAGTCTGAATAATATTTTTAACATCCAAATCTTTGAGATTCATAAAAATTACACTGCCAAAAAATGTGATTGCTATCTTCATTACCCAGTCCATATTTACGCACTGGACTGTCCACAATCACAACACGTACCGAAGATACCGCGTTGTAGTGGTCTGCTCAACAGTGGTTATTAGTGACGATAAAATCCTGGGGGAGTTTTTTTGTGAGCGTACCACAATATGCTTTGTTCTTAATAAAAAAAATGGAAAATAGTCCAAGAGGCTTTATAAGATATTTTTTTTAATTTCAAACATATCCGTATATGAAATTGTTATCAGATTAAAATATGAATTATCTGTCACCACTTTCGAAAGAAAGTTTGTTTCTTCATTTTCACTAACTTCAGCGTGAGGTAGAAACTAAAAAACTTAATACTTATTTCAATAGATAATTAGTAATTTATGAAAATATTATAACTATTTAAAATATTATTAATACTATAAAATATCTTTATTCTTGAAATTATATCTGTAACGGTTGTAATTTAATTAGCAGCTAAGTATTAAGAAAAATATTTGTACTGGAGATTTAAGGGTTAGTACTGATGATTTAATGACATATTGGAAAGCGATTTGAAGTTTATTTTTGAAACTTGGCTTTTTTGTTTCATAAAACTAACTAATCGGAACGATACAAAAATAAAGCTTTACACTTTGAGAAATACAATTGTTTATCAAACATAAGCCAACTAACATCAATAAAAATTAAGAATCTGATTTAGATGATATTATATATTGATATACATTTAAAATACTCAAGAGTTTATTTAATTAAAACTTTAAAAGTTTAATAAATATTCCGCCAAAGCTCATGTTATTGATATTATCACATGAACCAAAGCTCATACTTTGAAGTATTTGTAAGTTATGGCTAATTCGTTTTATTTAAGCCCTTTCAAACGCAATATCTGATAGACAAGTATACTATATCATAAATTTGCGATAAACTAATGTATAATATATTTTATTAAGTATATAACTTAGAAATTGTGTAGCACAAATACAACATTGTGTGCGGTATTATAAGCGCATCGTGCCCATTGCATAATACATATGAGGATTAAGTATTGAATTAATAGAATATAAGTTATTTCAATTAAAGCTCAACTATTTACCATATAAATTAACTAAATAATAATCAGTGATATTGTGCTGTTTACAAATTATGAAAAAACAAAATTTGCTCATAACAGCCTTCACGTCTTTTTGAAACTACAGTTTGGTATAAGTCTACTTTAAATAGCATCTGATAAATAAGTGAATCGATGTCTGAGAAATATTTTTAACACATAAATTAGCCGTAACACATCAATTTCAATTATATTTATGTTCTACTAATTTTCGAAAATGCCAATTTAACTAAATTGATTTTTTTTAAATACGAGATAAAATTTTATGTGCATGTATGTATATATTATATTTTTCCTACCCGGTAAGCAAGAGATTACCGTTGGTGTTTTAGAGCTAAGAATTATGATCCTCCAAAAGCAACTGGATTTTTAAATGTAAAATTTCAGTACTGGATACCCCATGAATTGAGCAATGTGCTGACAATAGATATGCATGTAAGCGACATACCTTCATATTGCAAAGATCCATATAATCCATTCACGAAGTGGACATCTTTATACCGTATATATCTATTCACTCCACTATCAGAGCATACATAAATACATGAAAAAATACATATGCATAATATATGATATAATAATGATATATTTCATACTTCATGAAGATCACGAAATATACTTATTTCAATAATTTTTAGGAAGAATTAAAGTACTATCGATTATTGATATGATAAAAGAATATTATTTATTGTAACTATAACAGTTCATAATCAATGTGTATAGTTTGTTTACCATATTATTCATAAGTGCGAGGTCTCAAACCGTTTAGCAACAGTTTCACAATATGGCAAGAAACTGATAGTGTTGGAGTTAGAGTACGAGGAGGTTATGGAGTGTGGGATTGGGTGTCTGCGACAATACCAAACAATGCGTCCCGAGGGCTGTCAAAGTGACGACGTCTGGCAAAATGCATTCATTGTTTTGCCAGAATGCTCTCTCAGATAGAGAAACACTCCGACTAGAAGTAACTACACAAGAGTTGTTGTATATGAGTCGCCAGTTGAGAATAACAACCGCTACTCTCGCTGTGAATTTAATAAATAATTAACAATGTTATTTCAACCCTGTCTTCTTCCAATGCAGACAACATATTGTGATAGAATTGACTTACAAGTAACGGTTACATGGTTTTGAAAAAAATACATTTTTATTGTTAACGTTAATAAGTTAATACAACAAATAATCATACATTATTTGCTCGTATCTCAACAACTAATCAATGTTAATCTATCAAAATAAGCTACATGGCTAATTTTTGTGCCATGATTTTGAATATGAGTCTAATTCAATTCATCCCATAGGTGATAAACCATTACTATGACAGAAGGTCTCGAATTTTTTATAAATATTTAATGTAAGACTGACCGCAGTTGTATCTTAAAATCTTTTAACTCGGTACAAATAAAATGTAGACAAGTGCTTCCATTGCTTTTTTTAAGAAGAAAGTCATCCATATTATCATTGATGGCATACAAAAAAAATATCAGCCTTTAAAGGCTAGCATTAAAATGTTCGTGATATTATCATTTGCGGCATCCAATGACTATATTATCCTAAACGCAATACATTTTATGGAGAATTATTTCTATTGATTATGCCTGAATGTAAGCCAAAATTGTTCATAACATTTGGCATCTGACTACACCTAACCATATCCATCGCACCGTAAATGGAATATATGGCTGCCACATAGCACTTCCAGGAATATCTGTCACCCCAAAGCTGTCCCAAGCCTCATTTCATTTATTAGTGTACATTTACTAAATTTTTTTCATATTTATACAGCCTGAAAATAATGAAAAGCTTTCAAGGGTCTAAGTGTACGCTCACAATTTTTATCACAAATCACAAATCATTTCCTATTTAATACATTCAATTTTTAATAAAGCTACTATTTTGTTAAAAATTAAGTATTTAAATATTAAAACTAAATCGTTTTATAGACGCCACATCATTATAATATTACACAACGTGCCAAAAAAGCTTCGGAGCAATTATTTTTTTACCACATTTTCGAGGTAAAGGCTTTCAAGCGAAGGCTTCAGTTGTTTTCGTAAACACAGCTCGCATCTGAAATTAACATGCAGTCGGTTTAATGGGAATCGTGGCAAAAGATAAAATTATTTTGCGAAAATGTTGTTCTTTGTCTAATTAATTGACACTACGCGATTAAGTGAACCTTCAATGCTAATACACCAAAATAATCTCCTTTTACAACTTAAACTGAAAGCTCAATATATTTTATTAAAAGCTTTTGATTTTTTTTTCGTGCGACAAAAGCACATAATATTACTTTTCGGTAGTATCAGCTATTTTGTAAATATGTACCCATTTCTGAATTATTATACAATATTTAGAAAATTATACTTTCTCCGGTAGTCAAAAGTTAAGTGTGCACGTTGTAACACAGAAGATTACGGGTTCTGTTATTGTATCTACTAAAAATTGTTAAAAATACTGTGAGCCCAGTACATTATTAGATAGAAGATAATCAATCTCCGTAAAAAAAACTCTTACAGTATATTATGTTCACAATAAAAAAAATCTGTACACTGCATTTCTAAAGTGAACGTCTTCAAGCACCATGTAGATTTTTATGCTCAATTTTTGGAGCGAATTTAATAATTAAAAATAAATCTATAAAGAATACTTGTTTTTAAAATTCCAACTGTGATTTATATTTTAATGGTGGAGGTTTATCGATTTCTATGAATGCTAAATATATATATACATAATACACTTTCATTTCTTTCATGCATAAAATTTATGATCTGAAACAATTATGGTATGAGCTTTTTCTGAGGAAAAAAATGTACCAAATGAATAATTTTGTTGTTCTATTAATATATTGTTAAAACATTGCAATACTTATTTATAAAGCTATACTAATATATCTCCCCGGTTAGCGCAGTTGGTAGCGTGCGTGACTAGCAATCCGGGGAATGCGG
>JAGVSQ010002369.1:0-24986 GCA_022683975.1 Rhyacophila evoluta | reverse complement strand
CCTCGTACACTAAAATTCGGATCACAGCTCTACGAGCAGAACTATTCATCGAGCTAAACCCAGCGGCGGTGATACCATGGTACCACCAACCACTGCCTTTCGTCCACTGAGTAGTACGGCTGTGGCACCGTGGACCTGTATATGCAGATCTAGAGGAAGCACTCCAGCAAGAACGAGCAATTACTTGAGCATATTGGAGGGATGTGTCGTGTCGCAATCGCCTTAATGTGGATATATCGATGATTGTATGTAATAATAATACGCCATAACAAACAAAAACATATTTTTCAGAAAATAGATTTAACAATTACCATTATCCCATTAAAAAAATTTGCGACTTTAAATTAATTGAAAATAGTTATAGATAAAAACTTTCACTGTGAAAAGTTTATTGATTTTTTTTGCATACAAACTTGATTAATTGATACGTACGAGAAAAATGGTAGTTAGTTTGTTAGATTGACTTATAATGAGAAAAAAAACTACTTCCCAATGGCTTATTTTTATATTTCCTTAAGATATACAACATATTCAAGCTTAATATATACTTTTGATATTTAGTCGGAAAAAATTACGGCCCGGCTGTACAAGTATACATTTACTGAACGCTTTCTTATGTGATGTGATTATTTATTAGAATATGATAGATGTTTTCATATTACATGCATAAGTAGATACATATTTTAAAAAGAAAAATGTGTTCTTTTTATTGTGAGAATCAACAGAGTGTTTTTTCTTGTGTATGTTTTTTAACTGTTGAAAACGGGACAATATATCGGAACCTGTTACGAGTATACTTAAATCCGCAGGGGCTCGAAATGTTGTATAGTCTATGCGTTAAATTACTCCCGGCACGTACAATACCAGCGCCACAAATGAACTGACATTTCCACACCATTTGGTTTAATCAATTTATAAAGCAACGTGCTGCAAATGCGCCCGGTGTGGGGAGAGGTGGGCTCTAACGGGCATGGGCATTGTAGCAGCTATCCAATTTTAAAGAAAACCCCCTGATAAAGGATAATCTTACCCCCGTTTACTCGACGACTGGATTAAAGAGATTGTATTCTAAGGTCGAATTTGACATTTTGTTACCGTCGAAATTTATTTTTAGTAACTAAACATGGCTCTTCACTGTCGTTTAAATTGAACGTAAAACAAATATATAGTACTTTACCCATTATAAAATAAAATAACAATATAAATATATTTTACTTACATTTATAACTTGGAATATGTAAATTGCAAAATAAAAATATAAATGTACTGAAAGCTTATAATAACCTTAATAATGTTAAAATTTTATCCGTATAAATACAGGAATAATATGAGATACTTAAAAAAAATAATAAATACTAGTATTTATAAAGAAAACTAGATTTTTATTACTAAATATTTATAATGCAGACATTTGTCGATTTTTGACAAATCATTTTTCACCATAACTGATCTGTCAACCGATTCCTTAGTCCAGTGGTCGGCAAACTTTTGATCCAAGAGAGTAATACAAGGTTTCCGAATTATTTGGAGAGCGGGAGAAAATTGTTTTTTTAGGTCTCATGTTTAAATTTTTTTCATTTCCTCTTAAAAATTCTGCAAAAAAAAAACCGCGAAATCAAAGAGGAGCACGTGCATACACAAAGAACCGCGATTTGCCGATCCCTACCTTAGCCTATTAGTAATCTAAATTGGTAATTTTATTTTATATTACATCCATTTATAGGAACAGAATTTTCCGTAACCTTCAGCACTGAAGTGCATTTACAACCTTTTGGACACCAGAATATAGAATGGTTGTTTTTAATAAGGTGGAAAGAATGCTAGTTAAAGATGAATTAAATGGATTGAAATAAATTTATGAATGAAGTATAAATATAAATAAGCTTCCATAATGACTTTGTCCTCAAAAGTTTTACGAAGAAAGGAAATTTTAAAAATATATAATTTTTAATTTTTTAGTCTAACAAGAAACATTTTTTATTAAAAGTATGTATTTCAAATTTTATCAGTCATAGTTATGAAATACGACTTCATCTGTGAAGTTTGCATTTATAAATGTATTTTTTATAAATTATTGGTTGGAATGAAAAATCAGTGTAGATTTTTAAGCCGCTATTTAAATATTATAAATAACTACCTTTTTTTTGTGTTTCAAGATTTACCATATAAGCAAGAAGTGATACTTACCACTCTGCGTCATATAGCTTTATTTACACATTTATAGCCCTTAGTAGTTTTAGTAGATGTTTCATCAGCTTATTTATACATTTTAATATGTATATATTATATAATTTTTATTTATTTCTAACGATTCCATAAAATTACTCAGTAAACACTTAAATATCGTTATTTTCCATTGGCTAAATTGAAAATAAATCGTTGGAGTGTAATAACATGCAATTATCCTGCTTTGAATCCTTAAAATGTGCAATACATTATGCTTCCTACGTCCATTAGTCGTCGTTAAAAATATACTCTGGTTCACCAAAGTACCCTTTAAAATCCGTATTAGTAAAATCGTGCATTTCGTGAATGACACATTATTTTATTCTTTCGAAAAAAAATCAATTTATCGATATATGTACACAATTGATTTTTTTAGATTAACTGCCATATAATTAAATCGATCTAAAATATTTATATTTGATTACTGTATTTTTGTGAACGTAAAAATCACTTTTTAGAATACTGAAAATGTGTTAGATATTATTAATACTTGTTATGCCTTATATATTAAAAGATAGTTAGATATTATTAATACTTGTTATGCCTTATAAACTACTTCAACCGATAGCCAAGTCCTTGGTTGCCGGTAACCAAATGCGTATGATTTGGAACCGGAAGTTGTGGATCTTATAGCTGCTAAGATTAAAGAAAATGAAATTATATGACTGGAGACCCTATAAGTCTTGCGGTTAGTTAACAACCAGTTCTCCTAATTTTAAATTTAGAGCACACCTATTATATATACATGTATGTAAATATATATCATTTATATTAGCTATTAAGTCTTATTAAGTCTATTAAGACAAGTTTTTCCTCATAATGTAATAAACATAATTTTGTTAATTTGATAAAAATGATTATAAAATGTTTTTTTTTATTTTTATTGCTTAAAATGGTTTAGTATCTGATTTATGAATCTTAAAATATTGAAGAAATATCACTTTTTTGTTACTATTGTGAAACAAAAATAAAAATATAAAGATTTGATAAAATAAAAATCCTGAAGGAAAAAATCTTTGAAATGTGTGTGTACATAACTACCACTATTAAAGTCATTGCCTTTTTCGCATGAGTTTTCCTATTTACGTTCTTTCAAATATTATATTTATAAAATAACACTTTCGCTTTGATGATTCCAAACGGAAAATGGAAAAGTCACATTAACCAGCCTTCCTCGCACTGGTGACAGGGCGCCGAGGGACGATTTTCCACATGGCTGAGCTCTTTTAGATGTTCTTGTCGTAGTTTTTACAACTTACAATTCCAGCGGTAGAGCTTCAATGCGAATTGAAAAAATTGCTGTTTTATTGAGCCATTTGACATGCTTAGCAAATTGCAAATTCACCAAATAAAAAGTGACTCTCTCTTATATAATATCATGTAATTATGTTTTATTCAATGTTAGAAAATATCGTTGAATTGTAATTAATCAATACAACTTCTGCTAAAATTATTAGAATATATAAATAGAAAAAAAAAGTTTTTATATAATCTTTATTGCCGTGAATTTAAAGTCAATTGTAATAATATGATTCTTCCAAGTTGCCAAGTAGTTAGCGTAGGCGCTTTGCAATCGGAGATTGCGAGCTAAAATCCCCCATTTGTATTATTATAAGAAATCAATGATGCAGTACTCGGCACCTCAATATAGAATATAGGCTTATAGAATAATATGATTCAAAATTTAAATATTAATCGATAAATATGTGTTTTTAATAATTATGTCCGCTGACAGTTTTGTATAAATTTGATATTTGTATTAAATATAGTAAATTATATTCACATAGAAATCTAGAAAAATTGAGAGAAATTTATTTAAGAAATATAATATAAATAAAGTAAATAAATCGAGTTAAATTTAAACGGTAATTCGATTTTTTTTTTTCATTTTACCTTTCAATGTAAAGTTTGTTGAAATCTCATGAAATATATTTTTCGCAGAGATAGGAAAAATTTCAAAACATATTCTATAATATTAAAAAAAAAATGAAAATATAGATATTTGGCTGGTTGTATAAAAGCAATTGAAACGGGGAAGCCCAAGTTATGCCATAGTACGAAAAAAAGTTATAGCGTGATTTAAATTACCTGTGAAAATAATTATTTATAAAAGTAACACAAAAAGAATTCGTAGTATGGAGATGTATGGTAAATATTATTTTGTGAAATGTTTTAGAGATATGAGAGTAGGTGTGGCACTTCATTATAATTTTATATGTATTATAATAATGGCTTTAAAGTCAATGACTTTTACAAAACAAAACGACTAACAGGTATACAAAACCGTTAAAATACAACACATATATTACATTTATTAAGAAATAATTTCTATACACTTTCTTTTTCGTATGTTATATTGATTTTGTTTTTCATACGAAATTAAGTAAAGTAAACTTTAAATGTTTGAATAATTCAAGTTATAAACTGCTGACAGTAATAATGGGATGATAAATTACATATTTCAAGAAATGATTTATATTATTGAATAAGTACGAATATAAGTAAATATTTTATGCTGCTTTAAAAGCATGAAATACTGAGTATATAAAAAATCACAAATTGTATTCGTTGCAAAAAAAATCTGTAAATCGTTTATGCAGCAACAGTCAAGAGTCAAATTACGTTTAATTTGGCACTTATTCCTCCCTGTAGAGTTCTTGGAATTTTTACATCTCTTGCCAAACACGGAGAAATGCAGTCACAGTAAATACGGAAAACCTAATAAAATTTATTGATTGATAAGTCTGATTGAATTTTCGTCAAAGGCTCGGGCGTATTTTTGTGAAGTTGCTTTGGGCTTACATTTTTATACATTTCACAGGAGTAAATACAAACCAGTTTATTTCGAAAAGAGTGGAAGAGAAAATTTTATTGTGAAATTAACTTTTAGTAAAACAATTAAAATGTGTAGAAATATAATTTGTCGAGCTTTAACATATACACTTACAATACAGAGATCAATCTTCATATCGATATGATCTATTATGTCCCACTTAGGGAGCACGTACACGATAAGAAAAAAATTTAATGTTACGATAAAAAAGTTTTGACTTTTTTTATTGAAATATTGAAGAAAAAATCTCAAAAATAAATGGTGATTCTGACATGAATAATTTTCTTTTTACCCTTGCACCTTGATTCGATTAAGCTAGTTTTAATGTTTGTAATTTTGGAATGAAAATGTGAGTGTTGAAAAATGTATACACCTATTGACAACTTTATTATAAAGGCTTAGTTGCTTTCATTGTGAAGGTTATACAATTAGTTAATTACCGTATTTCAAAGAAGTCTTTATGATATATTTTTCTATAAACGAGAAGTATCATCAATGACGCATGACTCTTTAAAAAATAATTAGAAATTAAAATAGGTAATAAAACACCACGATGTAGTCTATGAGATAATTTTTTGATTAGAGAAAAAAATTGTAGCATTAACATAAATTATTTTAGCAACGTGTGAATAAAGAGTATGAAATCTGAGAAAACATAAAAAAATATGGATATTTTCCTGTACGTAAAGAAAACGTATCTTTTAACAGAAGAATCTTTGCAATTAGTAACAACGTTAATCAGAAATGCTTTTTTAAACCAGCTGTCTCAAAAGAAAAAAAATAAGCCTAATGGTATCTCATTCGTCGACAAGGAGTAAAAAATAAAGAAATGTATTTTGTTTTAAAAGTGCTTCTTATTATTTTAGAGTTATTATTTATGCTAAGCCGATCGTTTTCAGAAAGTTTATAAATAACGACAATTATTTGTTTTTCTTTCACTTGAAATAATCAAAATATATTTTTTAAATTTAGATGTAGCTTGATATGAAAACAATAGCATCTCCATTGTGAGAATTATAATTAAGATAGTAATTTATATTAAGAGAAGATTATAAATAGCTTTAAAAAAATAATTCTTATTACAGATTATTGAGCAGTTCATTTTCATGATGTCGTTTGACAGGCAAATCTATTTGCGAAATCTTGACATTTTTGTCACGTTTAATATTTTTGGGACCATCATGTGATAAACAACTTATGATTATCTCATGTTAGTATTAATATCTAATATATTGTAGATAGCCGTATAAAGGTTTATCTAAAAATATATTACATGAGAGGAGTATTTCCGAAATTAACTTATTCCATATCTTCTTATATGTCAAAATGTGAAAGATTTTGAACAAGTATTTTTTGCATAAAATAACCATTTAGCTTGCAAACCAGTAGAATGAATCAATTTTAAGAAAATTAAAAACAAAAATAAACACACGAAAACTTGTTGTACGGTTGGTTTATACAACAAAATACTTGTTGAAAAAATGTTCTCTTTAAAATTTTGAGATGTTGGAATAAGTGCACTTTGGAAATACTCCCCTCAGATATTCCAAATAAAATTATGGAAGAATGTTTAAAAAATACAAAATGTCAACATCGTCACAAATCTATAGTGATAATTATAATTATGTTTTGTTGAAACCGAACATTATTGATTACGAAACCAATTTGTATCAATCATTCACGCACGTCGTTAAATAAAACAGCGAACGAGAAGCAACACCTGGGACGTAATGAAAATACTCATAAATTGATAAGTACTAAAACAAACTTGTTTAGTATGTTGTCAATAATAAATTTATATGACAAAGTTTGAAATGGATTCGCTGGAAGTAATTAGGAAATAATCAATCACTTTAATAATCCAATTATTTTCATACCGTAAATGTTGGCAACATTGAAATGGGATTACATCATGTTATTTTCGTTTTCTGTCATATTATTTTGATGTTCGATTTTAATTGATTACTAAACTGGAAATAAGTTGCATAAATATGATTAAATATTAAAAACTTTTATAAAGTGGCCATTGATATACTAAGACTCGATTTTTAAATGTGTGAAAAATATCCCAATCACTGATGAGCGTAGTATGTCCAATATTATTTATACAGTGCATGACTGTGCGACCGTGTTGTAGCATTAATACGGCGTTGTATCTGAATGATTTTCTAGATATATAGAAGTTTGGTTCAGTAAAACTTATACAAAATGACAAAGAAGAAAAATTCTTAATTATAAATGTTTCTTTGGTATTATAAATATTGTATACACGTATAAAAATAATAATTCTTTACTTGAAATAGCATAACATAAAGATTCTTTATGAGCTTAAAAACTTTATTTTATAATGTGTCTTTGAATACATTTATATGAAGTACCTATTAATGACGGTGCTTCATGGAGGTTTGTTATCCACTTTAGTAAATAAGTTCGTTATTTGTAGCCGGTGTTTCAAGTATATTTATTCATCGTTCATGTATAATATATGTAGATTAGAAATGAATTTTATACGAATTGACAAAGTTCAAATATATTTCAGCTTAATAATTGTTTATTTCAGTAGCAGCAGTAGTAGTTCGGTGTAGAAATATAAAATCATAATACGCTTTATCAAAAAAAAAACTCGTTAAAATAATAATCTAATTTATTTTATATCTTCCGTGAAACCACTTCAGTGTGTTATTAGGATATACCTTTATCTGAAGGCTTGCAATTGCCTCAGCGTAATAATGCATACGAAATTACTCTGCGCCTTTTATAAAGCTCGCAAATCCCTAAACCGTACCACGGTTAGTTGGAGGGGGTGGTTTTTTATGCTCAGCTGGAAACATGATAATATTCTTGTGAACTACCCTTTCCACTTGAAAGTTTTATAAAATACGACGCCGCGATAGTTCCGCGCGGCCAAATATACTCTTTATGTTTCAAATCGTAGCCTGCATAAAGATTTGTTATATAATCGTAATTGTACAATTTTAGTAATGCATTATTTAAATTAATATTATTTTTTTTATAAAAAAACCGATAGAAAATCGACAGTAACATTTTTTATTCGTACATAACCTTGTCAAATTTAACAAAAAAATCGTCAAATATTTTATCTCATATTTATTTATTATATATATCTGTTGCCGTACATATGATATTGTATAAAGTTGTATCGCATAAAAATGTGTGATGTTTTAAAAAAAGTCCCGGATATAATGATATATTATAGATCCATTCATTAAAATAATTTGAGTAGTGAAACATTTAAGCCCAACATGGTTTAGTAAATATTACGCCGAACATCAATTTACGAATTGGAATTAGAGTCAAAACTAACTCGCTACGTGATTGCAGTTTGTAATCCGCGTTGAAGTTGACATTTTTCGTGACAGCCCAATTTGTTTTTTTAGAAATAAATTATGTATCCACTTGAGTATGAGATGTACAAAAGACAAGCTATCGTTGTAATAATCTGACCATACAAGAAAGAATGCATATGATGTTCTTTGAATTAGATATCATCACAATAAGGTATAAACAATAATTTATTGTTTCTACAAACTACTTATTCAAATATTCAAACAGTAAAAAGGTGAGTAAAAATTGGAGCTTATGAATCTACACAATGTGAAGATGTCTTATTTGAAGATGGATTTTCTCTACAGTTTGTAGATTTTTTTTATGAGAATTGGTTGTCAGATAATCGCTCAACACAATAGATTTACAGTTTTTAATTGACAGATTTAAAAAATTCTTAATTGTTTCATAATATAACAAAAGTAGTTCTTATGTCATAAATAATAGATTGAATTTTTGAGTCATGACGTTATTTACTGCATTCCACGAGTGACATATGAATACATTTTTAAAATTACAGATGTGGTTTTGTCCATGCGAAAGTTAAAAATTTGTTAATATGATAATTTAACGGAATGGGGTGACAAGTTATCCGATGGCTCCAAGACGTCTTATTGAAATCCACCCTCAAAGTATGCAGCCGCGGTAACGGTCGGTGTAGGGTTTGCCCACGCGAACTCATGTATATCTCGTAATCGCGAAAATAATAGAGTGCTTAATGGAAATGCGGCGTTTTATAGCTTTCTTTAACAAAAGCTTCGCGTAGAATTGTTTTAAGCGACTGCCGGGTCTGCGAACTTTGCACCTACTTCGAGAAATTCCTTAAGAAAGAGTTTATTTACATACACTTATCTCACGTATTCAATTACAAAACGCCATTTAAAACGCTTACATATAAATATATAAGATTCTTCAAAATATAAATTTAACTAATCAAGATTAATTTTTTTTTATTAGATTATTTAACTGAATCGTTTTTTTATATAAAGTGATGTGGAACATAGTATTAATACATATGGTAAGTATCAATGTTTTTATCGGTAAAGCTATCAACAAAATTAATGAACTCAAAGATTATTTTATGACAAACATATCTGCAAATTCATCTTAGTAAATAGTTATGTAAAGATTGATTATAGGTCTAATATGGAGCATATTCACTTTTACAGTGTAAAGTTGTCCAAACCAGATAGATGTGATTATCATGTCGGGACAGATTTTTTCACGAGCTTTTTTAATGCAACAGCTGTGGAGCTTAAACACGCAACCTTTGGTACTAAGGCTGGTGCGCTTCCCTCTCGTTTATTAGGTCACCCTCTTTCGTTTTATTTATAATATAATATTTATAAATCTTTAAGAAAAACATAATTTTGGTACCAATTTAAAATTATATTATTAAATATAATCTATTGTAAAAAACACTTATTTTATTAAATAATTTCAAATATATTTTCTTTTTAAAATAGTGAAAATTGCTACGTGTACGTCAAATAAAGTATTACACTATAGAGAGAAGTTAAAGAGTAAATAAAAATACAAATAATTGTAAAGAATAACGTAAATATAAAAAAAACTAGATTATTCAAGTAGAATATATTATTTCTATCTTAGTTATGACAGTTACTGCATACATTTAAAATAGCTGTACAAGCAACGATGTATCATGCTAGTTCACTTGGTGTCTTGTTTTTTTTTTTGATGTAAATACTAAATATATAGAGTTCTCAGAGAAACAAACAGAAAGCACCAATATTTACCAAAATAAACATCTCTTCCGCAAGCACACTGTAAACTTGGTCGCATGATTTCATTCTTCATTTTTATTTTGGCTTTGTCGAGAAAAACATCGTAAATTTTGCTTTAAAAGATCACGTGCAGGCTTTTAAATATTCCATAGAATAGAATATGTTATTAAGTAAATTCAGAATTTCATAACAGAAACTCGGAATTAAAATTGATTTTACCTTTTCTTAATATTATCAGCTTTGTAGACCATTATAAATATACAAAAAAAGAAAAACATTGAAAGTTTTCAACATTATTTTAGGAGATATAATAAAAAAATGTTATTTTATAAAAATCAATAATTTTTGTTTTGTCTTTTGTAACTACCATGCATAATTGTTTATTTAGTATAATTTATTTCGTATTTCGATTTGAAATACATGGAATGTAGAAATTAAACACATAATACATATTTGTAAGTGTAGATAACCAAAACTGGCTATCAAGGATACCCTGAAACCATAAAAATATAGTTATTTCAACCATTCAGCTTAACTCAAAAATACTAGGATACTATATAAAAAAAAAAATCCTGCAGATTTTCAAAGCATATAAAAACGATGACGGTACTTTTTAATTTTAAATAATATTTATTAATGTTGCATAAATACGATGGATATATTTAATTATTATGAAAGTATGAAATAAGAAGAGAATAGAATACAAAATATAAAAATGTATGAATGGATTCCGAATGGAGTGAGTGATTGAGTGGCAGCCAATTCTGGTCAAAAATAAAAACTCTTAAAGACAAGTTTTTATGGTGCGGTTATCGATGTGCTCCTTTTATGGAGCGGTCGTTTTCACGCTGCTTATATACATATACTTCATTTTCGGAGTAGACATGTTCAAATATAATAGTAATAAAAAAAAATACAACTCAATAATCTTCTTTGGGCGGTTTAATCATTTATATTTTTTAATTTATCATCATTTTTCATGTTATGTTTGTAATAATTGTATGAAATATTATTGCACATTGGCGACTACTGAAATAACATAATATTTAACAAAAAAAATAAAATAAAATGAAAAGTATGCACGATTTATTATTCTATTGTATTAAACAATGCAGAGAAAATTTACATATTGACGTCTGGGAAAGAAAACTTTTGATTAATGTCTTATTGATGAAAGTTTGGATAGAAATTCTTGAAAGCATTTAAATTATTTATATCCCGGATTTTTAATCTCGCAACATAAAAATATTTTTTCGAACACTTTATTATATTCGTATAATAAAAACCACAATTTCATCAAGTTTTCTTTATTAAAAACAAAGAAATGATCCAATTTGGAATACGCACTAAAATCACTTCAAAGTACGTATCTACCAATGGAAATTCTTGCAAGGGATTGCAGATTAGATTTAGATATAAGACGATCTACAAAAGTAAAGCTTTGTATGAGGTAAGCACTTTTTTTGCGGAAAAATAAGAGATGAGATATAATATAATAATATGTTCAAACTTTTACATCAATGTTATTAAATCAAAGTAAAAAAAAAACAATTTATTCAACTATTTTCATTAATTTCCATGAATCAAATACTTTATATATATTTTTTTCTAAGTATGAGATTAAACATCGTGGTTTATCGTAGGCGGCAACTAATTGTATCATTGTATACATTATTTTATTATGTATTTGCGATTATATTGATTTTGAAGTCCAATATTCTATAATTATTTGACTGATTGTGCACTATGGTGTGGCTGTATATATTATACTAGCTGCTCAATATAATTCATATACGAGCAGATTTGACCACTTAATCATAGCCAAATTATGTACGTAAATTGAATTAATAATTGAATTTCAATATGTATATACGTTTGATGATTGGCAAAAGCTATAAAGTGCGCGGTGACTTTTTTGCTGATGAGACGATACACGTTTTCACCGAATTTACTTTGGCATATAGTAAACAAATGATATTACTCGAGGGTGAACGCTGTTATATAATAATCAATACCGCCTAAATGAAATGCTATTTCATCTGCTCTATAATGATAGAAAAAGATGATTAGATGTCAACAGGTTTTCTACATGTTTCTACTGATATAAATTTTCTAAATTCTACATTTTAATTTTGGTTTATATGTTGTAAAATTAATGACAGAATTCAGCATCATCTCTTTTTTACTATAATTGCATTGTGCAAACATGCACCGTAGCTTAAATAATGCGGTCAAATACTATCTATCATCCGTCTTTTATATGAAAAGCATCTTTATACAGCGTATTCATTATAATCATTTAGGTAGAATATGAAATCATGTACAACAGATAAATGTATGACTTGATTTTGATTTAAATTGAATAGTTTTTTAGAGATAATGAAAAAAAATTAGGACGCGTCTTTGTTTCAACCTAACATATAAAATTTTCAACAAATAAATGTCTTGCCGATGCTAATATGACATGCATTTATTTATATTAAATATATCTTTGTATCCACCGGCAACAACACTAAAAATTTTTTTTTTCTAAATCTCTTTTTTCACAAATTTAAAATAAATGGTCGTGTAAAAAAAGTATTAAAATGGTGACGTTATAAAAATGTGTAGCTTTGGCCTTTTTGTAAATAAAAAAGATTCTTTTTTAAATTAACTATTTACTCACACTAAAACGGAGAAAACATTACTAAATTACAAATTTTTATATCTGAACTTGTTTGTATAATTAAACAAACGTATTATGTATCAGATAACAATGTTTAACAACGGTTTCCTACGGTAATTTTTTGTAAACAAGTTTTTTACTTAATTCTTCCTAGTAAAGCTGTATTGTTAGATTAGTATTCATGAATCATTCGTTATAATTTATACTCCTTACTGAAGCACGCTTTTGCTGTGTTATGTAAATAAGTTTTCCAATAAAATCAATAATAAAATAAAATAACATCGACCGTTCTCGTCTTGTGAGTTTCCCTAAAAATAGTTTATTTAGTTGTGTAGGCCGATGCTTATTTGCTCACAGCCTTTAAGGCCTCGGATAAGTTCTGTGCCGAGATTACCAGGGAAGTAAGTTTTGCCTTTGTTGCGGCTTAGTTATATTTCCTAAACAACGCTCAGATTATAAAGTTAACACCCATTAATAATAAGGAAATAATTATCGTAATACAAATAAATATGCGAATATATTTTCACTGAAAATATTTCAAGCAGAAGTGTGTTGGATCAGCAACGTATTAACGCCATTCAAAGAAAATCTACATTCATTTCATAGGATTACCGGCGATAATTTCCGTAATTCACACATAAAATGTTTTATAGCATTTTATTATACTAACATTTATACAAATATTAATATATTAAATACATATATAAGTTAACAATCGATATCAATTTTCAAAACACGAATTGTATTTTAAATCGTTTTTTTATCTTTTTTCGTTATCTGGTGCCTGTCAGATTGCAGAAAATCGGAAATAAATGTAAAACACATCAGAGTACTTTAAATTATATTAAATTTGAAACTCCGTGTTACATTGATCGGTATATACTGAATATCAATTTTTGTATTTGGCATTTGAACGTACGAACTTTTGGCTTTATCTCGTTAAAAACAACAGAAATTATAAAAAATGTATTATCAGTTTATAGACTTTGCTATTCATTTTTCAACCATGTAAAATTTTTTTGTGATTCCACTTACTTATATTTGGGATTTATGTATCATAATTATTACTCGCATATATATCACCAATGTTCCATAACCAAGTATCACCACCTTCTTAATGTTTAAATGTGCAGATAAAGTAATCGATTCATGATAATTTTTAATTTAATATAAGTTTTTGAATTACATTTTTTTCTCGAATGTAATTCAGGAATAATATTTCAGAAGAATTAATTTCTTACAAACGATTTAACAAATATGGCTTGCTATCTATTAAACAGGGACACACTCAAAGATTAAACAAGTCACAGAGTAATTTAAAAATACCTCTAAAATCTTTATTTTACGAATTTTTCAATTGAATTATTTTTTCTTAGCAATCGGATATGACAAAGGTCGTACAATACCCCCAAGCTACGACAGTGTGCTTTCATCATTTCTAGTTAACAAAACAAACTGACATAGGTAAATTTTATCTTTCTTGGTAAATATTGGCATGCTATTACTTTTAACATTATTTTTCCATAAATGTTTCCAAAGAATCGTTTATTTATCAAATATACATTTTTAAATTACATATGTAAAATGAATACTCTTTTCAGTTAAATAAAGTACAAAGTAGACGCACATATAAAAAATATTATTACTTCGCGGAACAGCTGATTCCTTACAAACTTCCCCCTTTCTTTTGAAATACTATCACCGCTTTGAATTTGATAATTCTACTTCTAACAATAGATCGAAAGCCTGATTGGTATTTATTAAACACCTGATTCCATCATGACATTTTAAAAAAAAAACAAATCAGTCAAAAGTTATCAAGCCTTTATTATTTTTTGGTAGAAAGTAGACAATACATTTGTAACTCGTATAAAATACTGTCAGAAATATTACTCTTTTTTTGCGTTGGTAAAATATATTTTGCTCACAGTTTCACAATTTTTTTCACGTTTCATTTATCATGTGATCGAATGATTATTGAATTTATTTGTGTACACATCTATAAAATATAATTTTAATCGTTTAGATAGTTAAATAAAAATAATACAGTTGTTATAATAGTAAATATGCTACACAAAAAGAAGATTTTTTATAAATTTAAGTGTAAAATTATTTTTAAATTGATCAAAATTATTTAAATTAGTTTAAGATACATTTGCTTTACTCCTTTTTAATACTAATTGATACATTTTCAATAATTGAAATACTTAGTAGTTAACCGAAAACCAATATTTATCATGTTCCAAAATTGATATTCACTAACTCAATTATTATATAGGACCAATTGTATGTTTTGTGATATTTTGTGATTAAAACTAGGCAAAAAAAGTTGTTTATTACTACCAAAAGACAAAGAATATGCAAAGTATAATTAGTATGTACCATCGCAATATTTCTAAATAAAAACTTTGACGAAACTTGTTCCTTTATAAATATAAGTTATATAACACCCAATATAACAAATATGGTTGTGTTATTATGTTGTCTCCCCGGTAGCGTAGTACGTAGCGTGTGCGCCTAGCAATCCGGGGAATGTGAGTTTGAATCCCCATCTGTCGGATTTTTCAAATCCGAGAATGCAGTACTGATTACCCATTGGGTTGAGTAATTGTGTGACAAACAATTCTCGTGAAAAATAATCTGTCAAACCGTCTTCACATTGTGGAGATCCATATATTCCTCTTTCAGAGTGGATATCTTCACACTGTGTAGATCCATATGCTTCACGTTAGAAGCAAACATGGTATATAAAGATAAAAAATATTGAGTAATTAGGGAAAAAAATAGTTCTTGTAAAGATGGGTTTGGCAAGATCGTCGTTGGGTATTTACATTCAAGTAGTTCATTTGTTTCACGAAGAAAACATATATTATGTATGTAATATTTATAAATAAGTAATATATCACGTATATTATGGCAGAAACATAATAAAATAGTTCTTCTTCGAGTAACCGTGATTCCTAAAAATAATTGTCGTTATTACTTGTTGCCGTAAATAAAGACACATATACTGGTTCGTTTTAATCAACGTCTTCTACTGCTCAGATTTGCCGGGCTTTAATTGTTTTTTTTACTTTCATTAAAAAACACTGTGGGAGTTTTGGTTGCTATTTAAAATTAAGTATACGAATACAAACCGTACTTTGTTACATATTGTCGCACTAATATTAATTACATCATAAAAATCAAAGTATCGGATATTGAAAAAAGATTTATGTTCCTTTCGTTTTCAATACGTGTGCTTTTGATTTTATTGAAAATATTATTTACAGCTGTTTTTATTGCTATTATCTTATCCATATTTTTTCAATACTGCTTGTATTTTTGTTAAATTGGTGTGTTAATTTCCATTTCCTGTCTCTATAAAGGTCATGCGCAGGCATCCGAATGAATTTTGTGTCATATATTTTTTTGAAAACAATTTCACAATAACGTCTGAGCCGTTATTTTTATACTTCAATATTTTTTCGAAGACCACTTAGATTGAGTTTACGACAGTAACTGGAAAATTCATTCTTTTAAACAGACACTATTAATTAATTATAAATATTTATGTGTTGTTATTTTGAATATAATTACTAACGTTATATTCTTATCTTAACTATATGATTCTTGTTTTCAACACAAGTAATTGTACTATTCATCTTACCTCTAGAAGCACACTTCATATTGATTTTAAATGAACAGCAAATAATTACTCTATCTTAAAAGCTATTTTTTAACATAAACTTTTACTACCAAGCTACTGAATATAGACGCCGTCTTCTACGTCTTTAAACTCTGTCTCAATTGGATGTAACTCGGAGTTATGCTATTTACAAAAAAAAAAAAAATATTCGACAGGAATGTCCTAAAAGATAATGAAAAAATGATTCTATTTCTGATACATTTTTGTCACTATAGCTTAGAATACATTTTAATATAATAAGTATGTATATTTTGTGTACCATGTTCGCTCCCAAAATATAGCGTATGGATCTACACAGAATGAAAATATCCACTCCGAAAGTGGAATATATGGATCTCCTCAATGTGAAGACAACTTAACAGATTTTTTTGCTAGAAAATTGCACAACCCAATGGGTATCCAGACCTGAGTTTCGGATTCATTCTCCGGATTAATAAGCGAACACGCTATCAACTACGCTACCGTGGAGACAATATACTACTATATGTTTTTTGTCGGGTGTTTCCAGTATTCAAAAACTAAAACGTGAATCACCGAAGATCTACTTATATTTAGAGCGATTATTGAAAAAAATGTTCTTAATTTTAAATGAAAAATGACTTGGAACAAAGCAACGAATAGTATTTGAGACGCCATTGTATTTCTGTCGTTTGTTTACATATTAAAATGATAGAATTTTCGTTTAACAATAGACACTATTTTATATTTTAGGGTAACAAAACATGATTGTGTTTGCTGTGAGTATTTAATAACAAAACAATAGAAAAAAATCACCACATAGCGGAGATTAATCGTTCATATATATCCAATTATCATAAGCAAACGAAACAAAACACAATATTCGCATTCCAGCCAGACCGAAAAAATAACAATAAAATCGTAACAACTATAACGCCGTCTCCCGCGTATAAATAAATCCCTAGAAATAACAAAGGCCACAGAATATCACACGGAAAATATTTACCAAAATATAAGCGACGGGGTGAGTCGATCCAGGGGTACAACAACTGGCTGTATCGCATATCAGAAAAGTTTACCGCCAGGCCGGAGATGCTCTAGGGAGCGGTTTTTGCTGGGCCAGCGGGCCGCGGGCCGTCAACTGCGACCTCTGACTCCTACAAATTGGGTGGAAATTGCTCTCGGGGCGTCTGATAACGTGTGTCGCCGTTTTTCTCTTGCTCTTGTCCATCGCTGGTCAGCTCTATTGGAAGGCGAAGGTCGCTCGCTGTCAATTTCAATTATGAACGCCGTACATGTATTTTTTGTATCATAGTATATTAGCCCCGAGCGCTCTGGCTGTGAGCTTCCTCCCTGCGAAATTTCGCGTTTTTATTAAAATATTTTTCGAGAAATTTAGGCAAAAAATATGTCAAATTTGGTATATGGTGCCTGTCGTGTGTATGTTTGCTGTGCTTGTGTAATTTTGTGCTGAGAGTGTATTTTTTCTCTCTTAGTATATTAAAAATGTGGTGCAATATTTACCGCAAAAATTAGATAATCAGAATTATATTTAATTTTTTGGTTAACATATTAGCTATTTTTTTTAAATATAATTAATATTTAAGGATATTCTACGAAATATTATTGAGTACTTCGTTTTGTTTTAACATATTCTACTAATAAAATTTTTATATTATTCTGTTTTACAGAATAGCTCTCTGAATTACAAATTAGCTAAAAGATAAAGAAGAAAATATTTCAAATTATTAAAAGTTGTAAAAAACAAATACATTTATGCAGTATTTTAATATTTTTACTATTTAGCCAAAATATATAATATATATATATTTTTTCAAGAATCATACTTTTCTTAAATATAAAATTCAAAAAAATACAAAAGCAACTTGATGAGTAATCGCAAATAAAAGAAACCGTTGCGTATGAAGTTGGTTTGAATGATAAATGAATATTGAAATTAACAATTTTTTTCATTATTATATCTATTAAACTTATTTTAAAAATACTTATAACGTCTGTTAAAAAAAATACAATTGAAAGTAAAATTAAATTAAAAATCACAAAACTGGACAAAGATAGATTCTTCAAAATATTACATGGCTTCTTTCTAATATATAACTGTGTACAATATTTAATTATTATAGGTATCAATATATTGCCAACATTATTTTCGTTTGGTATATTCCTGCTCTAACTTAAATTGTAAAGTTTCCACTGTTCTATTTATCATAATTAAATCTATTTATATTTCGAATTATTTTTTCATGGTGTCATCTCTCTCTACTTACTGCTTTATTGTTAAAAAAATCTCTGCTTAACATCTTGAGTTTTGTCTTACAAAACGACATTGTAAGCTTTAATCTCAGTATTGCATAATGGAATCTTTGACAATGTAACCGTAGATATTGAATATGTATGTATATACAGTATATAGATATTCAATATTTCTTTGATGCTAATATAAAAAAGGTTTCATAAATTGCATTACCTTCATTCAAAAAAGAATGTTTCATATGGAGTGGCATAAATTTTTTACACGTGTTTTATCGCAAATTCAATCTTTACGTAGTATTTTATTAACACTAAGCAAAAGAGCTTTTGTATCTCATCCTAAAAAAGCGTGGAGAGCAACATAAAAAGTCACTATAATATAATGATTGTGATGGTATAATATTCACGCCACCGTACTTGGCGAGTATCCTCAGAGACGAAAATAGCTTTACGAAAGTAGTCAACCCAAAGCTAACTCATGCAAAACAGTAAGACAAAAAGTGTAAGCATTAAACCTCCCATACTATTTTTAGTTTCACGTTTAGCATAGCAATATACACCATCCTTTAGATTGAAGTGACACGAGCTTTGTTTGAATTTACTGCTAGAGTAATGATTATGTATTTGGAAATAATAAAAAGTGTTTTAAAATGCATCCTTTTTACTCTCAGTTACTTAGGATTACACAAATTCTTCCACTTATGTTGGTAATCTATAAAAGAGCAAATTAAAAAAAAATATCTTATCGAAGCCATGGTTTGGTGATTGTTTGTTTTGTGTGTTAGCGAACGTCTTCAAAAGAACTTTTTGCTAACAGTTTTGTGTCGAATTTATTGTAGCTTGTTAAATTTGATGACTTCCTACCATATTGTATATGGTAAATCTATAATACACATGATATAAAATATTTAGCTCTAAAAATACGTTTGTTTTTTTTTCTGACAATATATTTTTAGAAGATTATTTATTGCACGGTGTAAGTCATCTCTAATATATTCAAACAATGAAATTTATTAAAACTTTTATGTAAGCCAAATATCATATATATGAAATACGTATCATAAACAAATTTAAGAATATGACTTAATTTTAGATATTATCTTGAAAATTATTGTGAATAGTATAAAAAAATACACAAAAACAGCATTTACTTTGAATGTGGGTTTTTTAGATGAACATTAACAATATGAATACTAAGAGTACATAAATATTTCTGAATATACGTATAAAATACATATATGAATACAGCGTAGAGTTACTATAAGAAGAAAACTTGATCATAGAATATGATCCATATGAATGTTGACACTCTTTTGTATGAAACGATAAATTACAATTTTTTACGACAATAATTAAGTTAATATATCTTAGTTTTTTATTCGTTTTATTTGATGATTCATAGAGAAAATTTGGTAGTAATTTATACTAATAAATTTACTACGTTTAAATAATTCAATAATACACTTAAGACAAAGTATTCCAGTTTGCCAAATGTAAAATGATATTTCATTTAAAACGATCTATAAAATGTGGTATGAGATAAAGTTTAAAGGAATTGTTTTGAGTTGGTACAATTTTAATGGATAGATTAAATATAAATTATATTAACGTTTGTAATAATAAAACTGTTGCAGGAAAAAGAGCGACACAGTTTGGCCAAAAAGGTCATTGTGTATTCTCGCGGGATGTTACCCCAGCCCCAACATTTGAGCGAAAAATAAAGGTTTCATATTATTTTATCTGATGTATATATCGCTGCCCCCCGAGACTACCATTGACATTTCTCCAAAATTTACGTTGAGATTTTGTTCTATAAGCCGATTGGGTATCGAATTTTATTTTTCTTATTTCACATATATCTTTCAATTTGAAAACATGATGAAATTTAATTTAGCGCCGCCAATATATGTAACTTATTTCTCTGTAGAATGAATGAGCTTCGTTTTATTCAGTCAAACATTCGATACCGTTGTGAAGAGTTTAAGACGTATCGAATTTGGAACACAATCGCTATTCAATTTATTAAGTTGCTGTTCAGATTTTCATACTTTCAATATTATATTAAAATGTCTCTGAAAAATATCATATTTGAATAGAATTTCCGCAAATTTATACGGTAAAAATTCTAACCGTTTGCTTGAAATAACTTTCCTATTAAGTTATTTTTTTCAGATAAATATTCATTATAAATATATTGCATTATTTAAATTAGTTTATTATACTATACAACTATCTCTTTGGTAGCGCGGTGGTAAACGCGCGCGCCTCGTATTTGGGGATAGCGGATCCAATTCCCACCTTGTTGAATTTTTAGAAGTCTAAAAATGTATGACCGGATGCCTATCGGGATGAGTGATTGTCTGTCGTCAACTATTGTGAAAAATAATTTGTCAAGACATTTCTTTACACTATAGATATCAATATACTCTACTTCAGGAGAAAACATTATACATACAGATATATAAATACAAATAAATATACCTATAACATTTTACATAAAACATAGTATTAATAACATAGTCGTTGCTTTAGTTCAACTGTTTTATAGTTTTTTTAGTATATGACACATGATATTTCACTGAAAAAATGAAATTAATAAAAAAAATCAGTTCATCACATTCAGAACTTTGGAAATATTTTTAATTGAAAATTTCCTTTTGAATTTATGACAAAATTCAGAAACCGTAAAATTTTACCATATTCACCGTGATTCAGAAAACAATTTGAATGCCTAAACACATGGCGTTTTAAATTTTCACAAAACAGTCGCTGAAAGGATGTAATTTCAAAATGAACTGGGCGTTTTATATCTTCACAGCAGCTGCAGTTTACGTCACGTGGTTTTTATTGTCCTGAAAAAGTTTTCAGCGTGCAATAGTGCGACAGGGACGGCGTAGCTTTTTCACCATACCCCACAAACGAGACAAAGCCAGTCTGCATTTGTGTGAAAAAAATACACCTGTCATCGCGTATTGCCACATATAAATACAGTTTTATTCACCAGACATATATGTATAGAGTTTTGTCTGTCTCATTGCGTGTACAGTCACGTATTTTTTTATACTGTATATTCAAAAACCGCATGTGAAAAATTGCACAAAAAATACTATGGAAATCAAAACCGCATAAAACCATAGCAATCAATTAAAATAAAGCTAAATCTGCACAAAAACGTTTAATAATTAGGAAAAGCTAAAACTATTCAAAAACGTCGGACAGAAATTAATATAAAGCTTAAAATAAATTTGATATATTTATTGCAGTATTCCTCAACTGCGGTGCCACGGCACGCTGGGTGTGCCGTAGTGCATTTCTCCGATATGAGAAAAATACCAAAAATTCTTCTAATAATAATGAAAATACTATATAGAGACACTCATATATTGGTGTTTTTACAGTTGTAGGATGCATAATTATTTGGGAATAACATTAATGAGCGAAAACTTTATAGTAGAAAATACAAACAAATAAGGTATGGCATGTATGATTGTTTCATTGATGTACTTTTTTCGTCATCAGAGTTTAAACCATTTTCAGATTCAGTCTGAAAACATATGCATTTAATAATGTTTTAACTCGTTGCACTACTTCTTTTTATAAAATATTATCTCTGTGTTATCACAAACATTACTCATATATCATTTCTTGAAAGAGTATTTTACTTTTGTCTCCAATATTTGCTTTATTGTAGTTAGTTTTTTTATCCTACCAAAGATATCAACCGAATGTTATCAGTGTGTTATAAGTGTGAAGTCAATAGCAAGAATACCTCATACGCACAACGCTTGCACATAACATAATCTGGGCACGCATATCTCGTTTGTTTTAGACCTAGTTTAAATATGGCAAAACAAAACATACCCATATCAACCAATCTATTCATTCCCACGATTTCTAATGAGTAACACGACTGTCATTATGTTAATTATGACATTAACCATAAGACGCCATCAATGTTAAGATGTACCAGAAATTCTGGAGCACAAAGATTGTAAAAAATGATCATCTAATAATCAAAACCATATAGTGTGTTAGATTACACATATAATATTATAATATCAGAACTGCAGATAAATGTGCTTTTACTAGAAAAAGAACTTCTAGAGCCAATAACTAGCCAAAAAGGTGTTTTTAAATAATCCATTACCGCCATCCTAAGGCAAGTTGAAGCTTTTTTTTAATCAAGGATTGGTTATACTATTTATTAAAATATTAATCACGTACACTCTATCTGCAGCGTATGTCAGATACGGTTTTAGAAGGCTACTTCTAGTAGGATTCCATCATAACTTTGAACTACGTTTCAAGTTCCTTGAGTCGTTACCCGCATAGTAAATGAAGAGATATTTTAATTGGAGGGGTATGTTCATTTATGTAACTTGAGATTGATACATTGTAAATGAGATTAATGTCCTGTAAAACAACATCAGAATGTGATTTGATAGTTGCTTAAAATGAATCATAGTTTACTATAATAAATAGTATAAGATATTTTTAATGATGTCAGAAAAATTTTGTTTGAATTTATAAATTGGGCAGATAGAAATCTTTATAGATATATTTTATCTGTCTTTGTTAGTGCAATCGTATTTACAATTTATGTTAATTTTTAATTTGCATGTTTTAATTTTTATACAGCCGCCGAACATAAAATAGATATTTTTCATCTTGGAAAATTTGAATATTTAATACTTACAAAAAAGAAGATACGATTTTCACTAACGGCTGTTCCCATTAAAATGATTCATTTAACAATAGTAAAAAGCTGCAATATGACAGCAAGTTTTATTTTACAAAAAAAATTTGACCTCCAAAGGTAAGTAAGAACTTATTTATTTTCTTCTTTAGTAGAAATTCATGTATTTATACAATATATATGACGTGGCAGAAAAATAATAGACAAATAATACATTCAAAAGTTTATAAAAGACTAAGATTTATATTCTTGAACAACATTTAAAACGTCGTAGAGCGCCAAATGGCTCGCTTTTAGACTTCAACATATTTCAAGTGCACGAAGTAAAAGTGAGTACATTAACTTTTTTTCTTAGTATAAGCAAATGAAAATCGCTCTAGTGGAAATTTAACCACCATGGATATTGTGTGAAACAAATATCTTCATAATACGAAGAAATTCACTTCAGAAACTAAGTATATTGGTCTCCAAAATGTGACTTATATATGATTTTTTACAAGAAATGGTTGTCGGCTAATTGCTTAACACATTTTTAATCCAGTTTTGCGGTCATCAGGTAGTGGATTTTTTGATCATTTTGAAAGTTATGAGATCTGAATCAACAACTTTTAGTTCCGAAGTTTAAAATAGAACTAAAATTTTGCTTATTTATATGCTTTTTATAATGAGTTTTACAATATTTTTATTTGTGTACATCGATGAAATAAAAAAAATTATAACATAACTTTTTAACACCATGAAAGATTTTAAAATGTTGATAAAATCCTACCACATTTAACTTTAATTTAAATTAATCTTAATTAAAATAATTTCTTTCAATGATTAACTGGACCTTGTACTGTGATATATTATATAATACGGGATCCCATCGAACACGATTTCTATTTCTGAGTGTAATGCATATATAGATATTCACTTACTTGTGGCAAATGGGTATATCAATCAACTAAGTTGTGTTTAGTCGAGTGCATTAGATACACATAGCTCTGAAGGATTTATACTGACCGAATATTCTATATTATTTCCACTGGGTGGAAGTAGAACTAACGGTGTATATATATACGGTGTTCCTGAATAAGTTTTCATTTATTTTAAATGAAAGGTACTATTTATTTTAAGTGAAAGAATTTCTACTGTTACCTGTATTTGTCTCAAAACAATAAAACTATTCCAAAACATTATAAAGTATGTAATTTTTCCTTTTTTTATAAATATATAAAATTAAATAAATCTGGTATGTATAGCGATTGAATTTATCATTAAAAAGATATTTACAAAGAAAAGTAGCTATCCAAAATATTACTGAGAATAATAGGTCGGTTTATTTTTATTTGTAAAAATACTTCACACTATACAGTCTTCGATTGTAAAGGTACTGCTTAGCTTATTATGATTTGTATTGATCGAACTTCATCGTAAAAAATAATTATTACTTACAATCAGCGTTTTTTAGTCCAAACACAAATGCAAAACGAAAGTTTTTTTGTTTTTAACGATATTTAACTTTTTTTTTAACCATGTTCGCTCCCAAACTGGAGCATATGGATCTACACAGTATG
>JAGVSQ010002368.1:0-24986 GCA_022683975.1 Rhyacophila evoluta | reverse complement strand
TTTTCGCATAATATATTTTTTTATCATGTCCGGTCCAAAAGCGGAGTATATATTAAAATAAAAAAAAATAAAAAAGGTTTTCAATTCCTCTACGAAACTCATTTGCATTTGAATCAATGCGTATTCCTTTGAATGCATATTTAGCATTTTATTACATCAAATAATTTAATCTCGGGGGTATACTCGTAACCGCGATTTATTTTTTGCAAATCAATTCGAATTTTTCATATTTTAGAAATTTATATACTCACTAAAGTTGAGTATATTTCATGGTATTCAAAATTTTATATTAATTATAAATGTACAGATGTATTGTGTAGTTTCGTAAAAGAATTCAAAACGCATAACAATAACAACAAAAAGATAAACGTTTTTTATTGTAACAAAATTGCTTACAAATTGACATCATATCACAACAAAAGCACTATATTATCATACATTTTATATTAGGCTTTCATAATACAAGTTGTTTACAATAAGCATTTCGATGTAAGGATTATACTATAACATTAGAAATTAAAAATTATGTCATATTGTAACTATTTTGATGTAGTGCAAGCACTGTTTGGGGTAGATTAGTTAGAGATTATTGGCCTGTATTTATGAGTATTACATTTAACATAAGTTAGAAATCCAAGATGATCAATAAGTTTACAGATAGTTCAAATAGTTAAAGGTTAGCATAGTGATGCCCAACTGGTAGCTTACGGTCGTACATGAAACATGTATTGTTTTTAAAATAGTGCGTTTTAAACGTACAGGAGTCTTGTTGTAAGCTCTCGCCATTATTTAAAGAATGTAATATTTTCAGCTTAAGATAAAAAAAGAACACTTTCAAAACTGTACGGTAGTATAATGTTCTCAACGTTAGTAGGCTATATAATTTATAACTGCGTTGAGCAACTGAGCAAGCTTAGCAAGTTTCCAAAATACTGTTTTCTTTTTTAGGAAGACAGAGTAGTTATATGTTTTATTTATGAATTTTAAATGTAAAAAAAAAAAAACAGTCAACTCTCGAAAAAATGACTGTCAACATACATTTTGACGATGTGGAGATCCATACATTTTATGTATGGAGTAGTCATCGTCACATTTTTTAGAACTATTTGCTCTACTTTCAAAGCGGCTGCTAAAAAAATCTTAAAATGATCATACTATTTGTATTTATTTAAGAAAGTTAATATTGCTTTTATCCGGTAACCGGGATGGTTAGCACGAAAACTTATGTATAGCATATTGAAGATCACGTGTGTATATACCAAACCTTCATAAAAAATAAATAGTACAACTAGGGAGTAATGAGCTATTTGTTTGTAACCAATCTACGTGAGAATATAAGGTTCATATGCTCCGTATTGAGTACGATTAAAGAATCATTTTTTGAATATTTAATTTTAAATATTGTATATTTTTAAGACAGTGGTAGCTACTTAAGTATAAGAGGTAATGGTAGTTATTACTTTATGATAAAAAGTTGGACATCACTGCGGTAGCAAATAAATTTGTATTACTGTAATTGGACAGTATATTACTATTTATGGTAGAAATAGTTTCATATATCGCCTTCAAATAAATATAATGTAATACAACTATTGTACTGTAGAATAGTAACATGTTTCAAAGCTTTTAGTATTTCCTATATATATATTAGTTAGAATATAAATATTTCAATGATTATAATAGATTTATTAATACTGTAAGGATGTTATATTGCATTGGTAAATATAGTAATGTATACTGTTATTATAAAAGGTACAAAGATAAAAATTGACAGGGATTGGGTATATTTTGTATAATTAATACATATTAATCTACATGAAATACATTTTTTTTATATAACACGATTAAAGATGCATTGTGATGCTTTAAGTATTAGTGAGTATTAAGGTTTTTTTGAATTTCCGATGAAAATTAATGCCATATAAGTTTTTTCAATACAATCCACATACAATATCGCAAACGTAAGGCTCTGAAAACAAGTTTGGTAACTTATCAACATTTCATTATAATTTAAAAAAATAGGTTGAATTGTAAATTTTTAAAGAATGAAATACTATTTTTTGTAAATAGGCGAAAAAAAAATCAAATAACTGAATCAATTAAAAATCAAGATACATTAGTAAGGATTGACAGACACGTAGAAATGTAACGTTAGCTGGTCTTAATAAACTCTAGGAGAATTTTTTTTATACTCTTTCACTGTACAGGGAATTACAAATAGTTTACATTCAATAAAAGACCATCATGTTGGTTTTAATTGTGAGTATAATTTTACTGGTACACAGCTTAAACAGACCCAATGTTGTTGTTGATAGTTATTTGTATTTAATAAACTTAACTGAAATAGCTATCGTCTTATTTAAAAAAAATTGTGTCTAGAACTGACTATATTTAACTAATATTGAATGGAACATTCATAAATTAAAGTCACTTATTCAATGACGTACTGCTTACAATATGTTTATTTTATAAAAAAAAAGCATAAAAAAGAAAAAATGCGATTGCTTGTGAAAAGTGTGGCTAAGATAATTTATAAAACACTGTTTTTATTATTATTGAAATTATTGTTTATTATTGAAAAAGCTTTTTATAAAATAACCCTTAATACATAACTATTACCTCACTCTTTAACTATGAATGAATACAGGTTGATTGTTTATATAACATTACAAATAGTCAATATATTCACAAAGCTGTAATGTCGTTGGGATAAGCCGTTAAGCTCGATTTAATGTTATTGGGGTAAGTATTGCACATGTTATTTGTAAAATACATTTTGATTTTGTTTATTTAAGTGTCAAAAAGACTTGTATAAAAATTGAAATTGGTGCCAAATAGTTTTTAATTTTAAATACATATAATGAGGCTAAGTATTATAGATGCTTGTATTTCTAATTGAGATTATTTTTTAGGAATAATTTCATATTTGAACTACTTATTTATAAATTAATTTCCCGGTATAGTTATAAATGTTACATCGATTTTTTTATAATAGCGGTGTATATTAATTCAAGTTCCACATAAGCACCTTCTATACCTAAGGTCTACTGTTTCTATATAAAAAACAACAACATGTTATTTTAATATCATTACTTCATATTTCGATGATTTTAATCGAATAACTGTATTTTCCTAGATATATTATGTCATACTCGGTAATTAAACGAGTTGCAAATTCTACATTAAAATGTACTAAATCTGTTTGTTTGTCCTATTGCTATTTTTTTTAAATACTAATTTTAACAGTAGTGCTCACAAAACACGTAACAAGTACACACAAAATGATTGTATTAATATAATAATAAACACTTACAACTATAGATAAATCAGCATTTTTGATTATTTTTCAACTTGATTGCTCGAAATTCCTTCTCGATGTTGTTCTTGAATTAATTTTGAAATTATATGATATTTTTTGCATATACCGAGAGTAAACTTTTATTATAGTTTGGATAATCTAATAATAATAATGTTAAAGCTATATTTATAATGTTAAAGCATAGAAAAGACAACGACTCAATAGGCAACTTGGTATATTAATGTGAGATGACTTGCAATATTGGCATGTTTCAATGCGTCAGTTTCGGCGTTAAATATTGTTAATGTTACTCGTCTTAATCCTGAAATACTAGTAATATATCTGAAAAATGTCAAGTGATAGAAAAAGCTGCTAACGATGACGGGCATTGTTCAAAGCTTGCCTCGTACACATACACTATGTATTATCTTACCTAGGGGTTAATCACCTAGCGGTATTATAGTGTAATTCACTTTCAATACACTATTCTTAAAAAATATTTCATGAAAAATGCAAAGCAGTAATTTTGCTGTAATTTTCTATATCTTAATATGAAAGTTTTTTTTTAAATTCTCTCACAAGAAAATTTTCCTTTTTAAATATACATAAACATGACAAAAAAATCGAAAAAACTATCTACTAAAAAATGCTGCAGAGTTGATAACGCAGGAAATATTTTATCATTGTAAACAAAGTTATAAAAAGAAAAAGTCACGACACAATAATCATAAAATGTTTTTAATTTATCCAGATAAAATTGTTTTACGTAATTTTAGAAATAATTAAAAAAAATATTATCAACATCTTCAGAAACTTAGAAACACATGGAGTTTTATGATATGATACAAATCAAAATTTGAAAAATAAAATGAAGAATATATGTATATATTTTATTATTTGAAAAATGTATCTTTACAGAAAAGTGTGCTACAATATTTTTCAAAGCAAGAGATTATGTATTGTGTTATATTAAAGCATTTACCTTACAAACGTAGTAATCAGGCTTAAATAATGAAACTTATGATAATATTATAACTAAGTGTATGTCTACAAAACCTACACTTCTTGAAGATGATATGAAATTGACTAGAAAATGGAATGATTTAAAAAATAGGTGACTCAAAACTATGCATATTGTTTTTTCTAATAAATAATTTATTAAATGTTATTTTTGCAATAATATTAATACGCATGAGTATGCAAAATATAATTAAAATATAAATAATTTTTCCATATAGTTCTGCTGTGTAAATATATTTTTTATTTATTTTCAGTAATAAGTGAGAAACAAGCAGTGATATGTTTTTTGGACAATGAGGTTTTAAATATTATAATATTTTAGAATGATTGATAAATTTGCTATGAAAGCTTTGATTGGATGGATTTACAAATTGTTGTTTAACAAAATGTTATTACTAAAATGAAAGAAAAAAAACTTCTACTATATGTTTAAAAGCCAATTTTATGATTAAACAGGTTTTAGAATAGGAAGTTTTTACCATCAAAACCTTACTTGAATATTTATTAGATGTTTCTTCATAGTGTATTTGCATAATTTAATATACCATTACATTACACAAACAAAAATGTACAAGATTTCATAAAATTAAAAAAACTTTAAATTCTTTGAGCGTTAAGCTATTTTCAAAATTGTTAGTAAATAATATTTTTATAGTAAACTGTTATAGTAATTGTTTAAATTAATTTATAAGAGTTAGTCATATAACGATTTGGGACTTGTTTTTATATTGTACAGATATTATTTGAGTATTTATTTTATAATATAAATAATTGTTTGAATAGCAATAAATACTATCTTTTACACTATACTTATTATACTCAGAATTTTCACCATACGAAAACTATGTTTTAAATATCCTTTAGCAACAATGTCATTGGGTATAGGTAAAATACATTTGAAGTACTCATTGAAAATTAGGACTTCATATTAAGTTCAAGGGTCCACAATATTATTTTATATGAGTAAATGGGAAACATATCCACATCTAAATACTAACATATTTAACTTTTCACTCTTATTTCATACAATTTTTGCATTATATAACTGACGCTTGTACTAACTTTATCTTTCTCTGCTGCAGCAGCTTGCGCGGTTTCTTGGTTAGTTTTTTCTTCTGCTTTTCGCTCCTTCAAAGTCTTGAGCAGTTTCCACTTGCTGCCTAAAGGACCATCTTTTTGTGCTGGGGGAGAATCTTGCTCGGTCGCCTCTGTAGGTGGCTGAAAATCTTGCGGTTCTTCTACTTCTTCTGCGCTATGATCTCCTGGACTATCCGGGCCAGAAGTTTCACCGGAAGAGTCTCCTTCTTCCCTTTTTTCTTCATCTTCTTCTAAATCACTCTCTTCCCGTTCTGCTATAATTTCAGCGGCTTCTTGTTCAATTAAATCATCAGCTTCTTTCCATGTTTGATAATCGGTTACTCGAGCAAACTCGGCATATGCGGATTTTGGTCCAGTCAACGGACTCTGATTTCTATCATTTCTTCGTTTGGCGGATGCAATAGTGTCTCTTTTCATATCTTCTGCAGTTAATACACCTTCGATCGGTTTTGTTTTAATTTTTAATTCTCTTAAAACAAATGACATTCTCTCTTTAACATTGTCATCTGGTTCAAAGAGCAATGAATCTCTTTCTAATTCAGGTTCTTCGCGAAGAATTTCAACTCTCTCCGATTCCATCACAGATTGTCTTTCCATTTCTTCTAGTTTCCTTAGTTCATAGCAGTACCACTCATCTTCAGAGTCAATACTATCTTCCGTACTTTGTCTTCGAGAAGAAACTCTGGAACCACTTCTCCATGAGTGGGTACTTTTATTGTCATCATCATCGTGTCGAGAGAATGGAACGTCTAAGCTTTGCTGATGGCGAGGCATAAATCTATTAGAATGACTTCGTATACTTTGTGTGGAAGGGCTTCCTTCAGTAACACTCGGTAAAGGCTCTTCTACAGATACAGAATTGATAATTTCTGGTAAAGTTGTAGTACTTTCAACTTTTTCTTGTACTTCAATAAGTGGTTGTTCCTTAAGAGTTTCTTCCATTTCATCAAATGTCTCAAGGTCCTCAGATTTTATAGTTTGCTCATCTGGACATATTTGGTCATCAGATATGGATGACGATTGTCTAAGTCTATATTTACCTAAAGCTCTAGATACAGCAAATTCCATAGATCCGCCACTCATACCGTATGATTTGTTTTCTCCACCAGATTCATCAGAACCACCACTTCGTTTCACATCTCCAATAGTAGCGAAAATGGAAGATGAACCACTTTGGCTACCAGAACTTTTATTTCCTTCTTCTTCTCCGGGTGCGTTATCAGAAAAATCCGTTTCAGGCTCCGTTTTATGTCCATCAGATAACTGATCTCTGTCTTTTGAATTTCTTTTTTGAACTTGGGCAAACATTGGTTGAGATGGTGGTGAAGTATCTTGAGTGTCAGATCGGTCAAATCTCTCTGATCGATCTGGTCGATCGGGTTTTCTTTGTATCAATTCGTTCGGTTGAGAGCTAGCAGCTTGCGGCATTAAATCAAATTGTGGTAAAGAGTTAGTTTGCGGTTGTAGCTTAGGGTAATGCTGGTTTTGCTGCTGCAATTGAAGTTGTTGTACTTTTTGCTGCTGATCCATTTTTTCCTGTTGACTTAGTCTTCGTTGTTTTTTATTTGAAGCTATCCTTGCAAACATGTTACTATCTAATGGTGAATCTGAAAATACGCTATCACTGTCTTCCGATTGCGAAACCGATCGACCACCAGACCATTCATTTTCTGATGTTTCTGGATCAGATAGCGATTGGTGACTTGTATGTGTTTTCCGTTTAGCTTTTTGTAAAATTCCTGACATTGTCGCAACCAACGGATATTTCTTCTTCTTTCTTGGTAATGGTCCAGTTCCTCTACCTCTACCGCTTGACTTGACATCTCGCTGACTTTCGATAACATCATCTCTATCAACACCTGCTGGAAGAGAATGAGACCGATTTCTTTTAGGCAGGTGTAAGTCTGGTAGCCAACTACTGACTGAGCTCATAGCAGATTTTAATGATCCCCTTTTAGGTTTTTTGATTATTTTTTCATGAGTTTTAGCAGTTTTTAAATCAGAAGATATTGATAAATATCCTGAATGTGAAACTAGCAGTCCGCTTGAATCACCATATTGCTCACCAGATTGCTGCCGCGAAGACATTTGTTGCTCGCGACTGTTTCTATTCCGCATATCTTGTTCTACTTGATATTCTTTTTGTGTCCATGCTCTGTGATTTTGTTCATCCATTTTTCTATTTTCTGCATCTTGAAATACTTGTGCGTTTTGATAAATAGGTTGATTGTTATTCTGTTGTTCGTACTCTCGTTGTTGTTGTCTAAAATACTCTTGTTGAAGCTGATTTTGATATTGTTTTCTAGATTCCATATTTATTGCCATCGTTTGGGATGTCATACTTGCAGTCGTATCCATAGAACTTGAAGTGGAGTCATGAGGTATTTGCGAACTTTCTGAAGCAAGCCAGGCAGCTGGATCATTATAATCAGTTCTCGGTAAATTAAAAGAAGATGTGTCATATCTAGTCGAAGTGGGGTAGTATGATAAAGCATCCGTAATATTTCCCGACGGAAACATGGTTCTATACATAGCATTTCTATATCCTTCATGATTTGCAAGACCTTCACTAGACATTGCACCAACTGATACACCTCTTGTAAGAGGTTTTTTACTGGAGCCATTAGATGTCGACGGACCATGTAGAACAGTCTGTGCTCTGTAATTTGGTTCAGGAGGGTATCTATGTGGAGAGGTTTGTGGTATGTTTGTGGGTTCGTATGATTCAATAACATCAGGATAATTGAGATTTTGTATAATGTTTGATGATCCAGATGTATATACTGACGTGAATGTTTGTTCACGATTGCTTCCTGCTACAGAATAAATGGCCGGTTGTTCACTTCGGTAAAGATATTCTCCGTATGCGGATGGATTTTGTTGTTGTTCAGGGGGTAACATTGAATTAGCCATTACATTCATACCCATATCACCCAAAACACCTAATTCAGAAATATACTGTCCATAAGCTTCTAGTCCATTTTCAATTGTTTGGGGTGATTTAACTGTTGAAAATGCCGAAGAGTGATGTGAACTTGGTATCGCTATCGGGCCAATCATTCCTCTTTTTGAATCATGGTACGAATCCGTTGAACTTTCTGAATATTTTTTTGGTTCCGCATATATTGCATTATCACCATGCCCGAGATTTTGTTGAGCTGCTTGATGATATTGCATCTTTTGAATATCATTTATTAAAGTTGAAGTGGGAGGTGTTCTATTCGTTCTAGGTGACCCGGGGCTTTTTTCTAAGCTAGACCACCCACTCATAGAAGATAGTCCTGAGTCTGATTTTGCAGCTACAATATTTGCTGGATCTTTTTTTGCATGTCTCGGTGATGTACGTGGAGACTTAGGAGATCTTGGACTTAAGCGGCCGTGATCCATCTGAGATGAAGATGTTGGTGGATGAAGAGCTGGTGTTAAGAAAATTGGAGATGGGCCTCTTTGAGGTCCAGGTAAAAGTGTGCTTTCGGGCATCAAAAATATTTCACCTCCGTCTTGTGGGGCTGGAGGTGGTGGACTTGGAGAAGATGACGAATTCCTTCCTTCCGTTAACTGAATATTTAGTCTATTAGAAGAATCTACATAACCATCTTGTCGAGTTCTTATACTATGAACTGATAATGTAGGTGATGCAGATTTTTCAGGTTTTTGAATGATAGTATCACTTGGAATATTTGATGACGAAGCATAATTATTGGTAAAGGTTTTGCCATAATCGCTCACGTCACTATACGCAAACGATAAATCAAATCTGTCTCTGGAATGTCCTCCTGGAGATTTGGGTGGCTTAGAATGTGAATCAGCATTTGCCACTGCAGAGTTATATGCTAATCTTCCCGTTACTGTAGTATAAGGCTCAGAAGTTACAGATTTATCAATGTGATACTTGTGTCTTGGTGAAGTGACATTTGGTGATCGGAAGCCTCCTGCCATTGCGTCGGCTACTTCTTTATCAGTACTGACAGTACTGTCAGCTATCGAAAGTCTTGACGATGAACGGTTGGCTGAATTAGAAGAAACAGTAGTCGGAACATTACTGGCAGCGAGTAACATAAGTTCTTCAATACCTCTTGGACCACTACTGAAACTCCAATTTTCTGAATCAGCGTATATTTGCCGAAGTTGTTCATCTATAATGCTGCCATCTTCCGCAAGAGTTCTCGCCTCAACTTCACGCTCATCTCTTGGCTCTAATTTCATGCGCTGAGGACTGATCAGTCTATTTTGTAATTCTTTTAAGTCTGCAGAATCCTTTTGTAATTTTGTTGTCAACCTATCTAATTCATGTAATTTTTCTATAGCTATTTGGTCTATCGAACTTAGTCTAGATAGTTGAGCTAAATCTTGTTCGCTGACACATGGAGAATTTCCTCGATAGTCTTTGTAGTCCATCGCACTAAAAACTTCTTGTCGTTCATCTTCAAGAGCCTGTTCCATTAGCTCTCTAACCTCATCTTTAGTAGCATTTGGATCTTCGTTATCTTCCGGGTCTTCCCATATCATATCTAACTGTGATGGTGGTCGTGAAACCTCATTACAAACCAAATCTTCACGATATGCTCTATTAAGACTTCGATAAAATGCTTCGTCAGAATCGGGAATAGGAAGCTGTAAATCACCGGAATCCATATCTGTGACAAGCAAACGGGATGGTAAGCCAGCCGCTTCGACGCCTTCTTCAAGACCATCTTCCACCGTTCCATTGCCTAGAATCTCTCGTATAACTTCAAGTTGCCCTAATCTTGCGGCAGGTGCTCCTCTTTCTGCAGAGTAAAAATCTAAAAGATGGGAAATGACACCTTGCTGTTCACAAAGCAAGCCTTCTAGTCTCTCTAACCGTTCCCACATTTTGATGTATTCTTGAGACAGGAGATCTAAGGCTCGCCACGCGTATTTCAGCTCGGTTTCGAGGATGTTGAGTCGCGTACCCAGCCTTTCCATATAGTCGCTAATAATATAATCACCCTGGCCATCATATCCCCCGGCCAGGACCACCATGCCGACGCCTGCTCCATCTCCTTCCGTCAGTCTTGCCCCCTCCATCACATAACCCGAGGGCTCAGCTTCGCGTTGAAGCAAAATATTTCTGTTATTTCATTATAACAAGATGTCATCATTTCATTATAATACAAACTATTATAACTCATGTAACCGATTATCATTGTTTTAGTAAAAATATTTCAAAATAATTATCGATCCGTATATTCTTCTTTTCGACCATTTTTTCTGTTAATAAATAGATATTAAATTTTCTTTTACACAATAACAATGTTTGATATGCCACATCCGTTTTAAACTCAGTATTTTGAAAAAAAATATAAACTGTTCGGTTACTGATATGGTTTTCGTTGCTGTTATCACTTTTCGTTTCTGATTTTTTTTATTTACTGCATTCACCATTAAAATATTTTTTTATAAATAAATAAAAATAAATGTCAGAATCACTTTGTGAAAATATTTTTTTAAATTTCAAAATTTTTCCAATTTATTATGTAATAACTTGTAGATAGAATGTTTGTAAAAAACAGATTAGTCAAAACACTCGTTAAATTTATCTTCTTAGTAACCTGTAAAAAGTAATAAAAATATTATTAGATTTTTATTTTAATAAAATATATGAAACTAAAAAAATATATGCATACTTACCTCACACTTTTTCATACTTACCACTTAAAATTTTTTAATATAAAGGCATTTTAAGGTCCATTTGTTTTTTGATATTATTGAATAAAAAAATCTTTCAAACGTTAAAAGTTTAATTGCATAATATGCCTGCCAACATATTATAAAAATAAACTTGACAATCTATACATGTAGGTAATAGAAAGTTGTCAACGTTCAAGTAAAAACTTTAATCGGAGCGGAAAATTAGTTATTACGAAAACGCATGAATTCATTTTAATTGCAATGCGAAGCTTTGATGTGATTACATCACTCCGTGTTCCATCGCTGTTACCGTCTGTGATCAATTACAACGTATTAGATAATTTAAGTGATTTATCTAAAGCCCTCTTGTAAACTGTTTTCTAACTATATTTAATCAATGTATACTTTGATGCATATTTATATAATGTTAAATTTTACAATTTATTATGATAGATAGACACTGTAAACTTGATTTCCTTTCCAACACCCGCCACGTTTCTACAACCTTGATACGGGTATATACCGTAGCATAATGAACGTGAAACGATCTTAAGATAGCAAAATTATCTTAGGAGCAGCCTACCAAGACCTTAGTTGGCGTTCACTAGAGTGAGCGTGATTCATATTTGAACAAACTAAGCTCGGTCAATATCGAGTTATGTAGAGAAGAGATTTTTCGCTCGCCGTGGCAAATTGCATGATATTAATCATATCCTCTGATTATGTCACTATGCAAATTATTGCAACAGTTATTGTTTTGTATAGCTTTTTATTTTTGTTATACGACCGTATGCTAACTAACCACACTTGAACATTTTGCCGGTTCGCATCATACAGTTGCTAAAGATTCTTATAAATCAAAAAGACGGAGTTACATAGTAGATGCATTATTCAGTTGACTGACTACCGATTGCCATATTGCGCATATTAATTGTCTCCACTTTCGAAGTAGGAATAGTGAAAAAATCATTCGTGATAGGATTTTAAAACGTTCAATTGAATTACATATTATTCTGCAGTTTTAATATATCAAAGCTTGCTTTTGTAACTGTTACATTTTTGTTTATATTTGAAGTATCAAAGATGCTCTTACAAACAAAATTAGCACATACAAGGCGTGATATTATCGAAATAATTATGTATAATAAAAAATCCAGGAAAAAAACAATAAAGGTTCTTAAAAATTAAAACAAATTATAATATAATGCCTCACGACTTAAAATCGTGAGACTCGACTAATTGCATCAGGAACTTTGGTCAAGTTAACCAAAAATAAAAAAAAAGTATTTGATACAGAATTATTATTATAAAATCAATTATTGAAATAACATGACTATTTAAGTTTCATTGTTATTTTGGGGTTATTAACCAAAACTCCTGACGGGCGATGGGGTCGTCACATCCCTACGCCAAAAAAAAAAAAAATTAAATTATAATCCACACTATAAAACGATGTTTCCGCGGTAGCTTAGAGGTTGATGGGCGCGCTTAGCAATTTAAATAATGCGAGTCTGATTCTCACACCTGTTGGCTTAAAAAAAATCCAAAAATGCAGGACTGCAAGCTCATTGTTTTAAGCAATTATCTGGCAAACAATTGTCGTGAAAAATAGTCTATCAAGGCATGTCTTCACTTTACGGAAATTTAAATACTCCACTTTCGTAGTGTGCAATGTAGACAGTAAGAGAATATTATCTTCTCATCGTATATATCAATAGAGATAGAGAACATGCTATTTTATAAATTTCTATAATAGAATCTAACTCACAGTAAATTATTATTATTATATTATTTTATATTGTATGTCCATTGAATCAATAATTTGTGAAGCTAGCAATATATACAATACAATAAAATACAATCTATAAAACTGCGGTATTAAAAACGTTAATCATCATAAGACTAAAAATATGTAATATTTCATAAGCAAAACTTAGGAGAATGTTTACTTGATATTTAAGTGACATAATATATTCATTCAGGTGTCGTAAACTTTTTTCATATAAATTTGCTTTAATAACTAAAACTCAAACTTATAAGCCGGTGTAAAAAAAAACTTTGCTCATTTAATTTACGTCGTGAAAATAAACGAGAAAAATGACAAAACCAGATGAATCCCAACGAACATGGATAAAGTCCTACGCTCGGCTTATATATATCTACTTTTCAACGAAGTGTTAAGATGTGAAAAAAATAAATAATTTATACCATCTGAAATTTGAAATTTGTGTACAATACAGGTTTTTCATTTAGGATAAAGGTTTCATTATTCGATATATTCAGGATCTACGTTCATAACTAAATGATGTGTAAGCATAAAATTATGAGAACATATCGACTGTGGAAAGGAAGAAGGATGTAACCCTCAAATTTTCAAAATAGCTTTTATTCAATAATCTGAATGTATGCAACGTAATACACGTTCCACCAAAAGAATTTAAGCTGAAAATGCCGAATTAGGGTTCTAACTAAATTTTAAGTATGAAAAAACAATGGCCATTAAAGTTTTTTTTAATATTATTTCGTAGATTTTGATAAAAATCAAATACTATAAAATATTTACATTTCTTTGATTTCTCTGAAAATGATCCTCCGGCGTTTACAACGGCGTATTTTTAAAGTTGTCATTTTATCAATGAAAGATACACAGCCTCGATTATTTTACATGATAATATTCCCCCATCACGAGGTCTAAGCAAACCTATGAAGTTGCGCAAACTTTTACCGTGAGTCCTTACTCATGTTTACGAGTTATTTCAACACATATTCATTATAATTATACATCGGGGAATGCAAAGAAAATGCTTGGTCAGAATATGCTCCCTCTTTGTACGATAATCCCAACTGATTGTGCACCGGAGCTTTCCTCTCATTTATTGCACACATAAAATATAAGCTCCAGTCAAATTAAATTTTTTGATTGTGATACGAAAAATATTATTTGGATAAAATATTTTTTTTTGTTTCATCCATGCGTGTAAGTGTATCATATAAAATCAAGTGTAGACGCGCCGTGAATTGCAAAAAATAGTAATCAATATACTAGATAATAATCTTTCACTCATTTGATTAATCAAACTAAGTAAAATGAAATGCACGTTTTTTATTCAAATATTTATTGATCTATTCGTATGATAGTTTATCATTTTGTTTGTTCCTTTATAATATTCTTATACAACATAACTTATACGATTCAAAAAAATAATTAAATTTTTCTGTTATATTAAATATGATAGATTGTATCAAATTAATATTTATATTCAGATTTAAGTTGTTTCATTTGAACGGCCAAAGAGAATGTTAATTAATTTATATTTTAAGCTTAACTATTTATTTTTTATTTTTTAGATATAGAAATATTTGATTTGAATCTATACGCACTGATGTGATTTATTAATTGAATGGTTAAGTAATTTTCTAAGACAATATTTTTATATGTCGAGGAAAAAAATCTATGCAACATATTTTTTAATTTACGATAATGCAAGTATTTTTTAATGCGATATGAAAATGGAGATACCGATAGTTTTGCATATCTGTTTATGATTTTACTTATATCTGAATGTTTTATATAGCCGTAAAACGATTTTAGATAAGTTTTTAAAAGTAGCTCACACAAATTAAATAGCGCAAATTCTCTTCACAGACCCTTCGCATGTGCGTATTAAGCGAAACGTTTCTTTTTTGCCTATTCGTCAATCATCCATCTCCTATTCTTATGTTAGACCATCTCCTAAACCTTATTACGACTGGTCTTTTGCCAGTTTATAAAACCTACTTTTCCCAACGGTGAAGCAAGATACTCGATCAATTTGAAGGCAAATATCCTTAATCCGAAATATACGCAAGAACACTATGTAATTTTATCTCTGCTATATAGCTCATAGGTCAAATATTTTCACTATAAATGACTAGATGGTTTAAAGAATTGCGTTGCGATAAAGTTCATTTGAAATGCTGCGTAAAATTTTTAAGAGAAAAATTTGGCGCGGGCAATCAACCCATATGCTTATATGAAAGATCGTTCAATATGAGAGAGATCCTAAAATTTCGTACAATAAGGTATCGTTTATTTATATCACAAAAGCATTATATATAGTACAGCAAGTTTGGGAGAGTCCAAAATTATGCAATGAAATTCTGGAATGAAGTGTGTCAAATAAACGACGTCACAACTGAAAAAATTAAATCATCCAGTGACACTCAAGAGATGTATACAATAGCCGTAGATGTTTTGGACCAATTATAAGCTTACTGAATAAGCTAAAATAGTGAATAAGCTTAATTATTGAATTTGGTTTAAAAAAATTGTATACATAGTTAAATATGTGTAAGAGCTATTGTCATTTATTTATTATATATACTAATTATGATCGAAATATCATAGTTAAAACATCATTATACGTTGTTGACAAACTGTAGCTAGATAAAGATCATTCATAGTTTACAACGATGAAATTAAGATAAATTGTTTTAGATTATTATTTTAGAAGTTAAATAGATCTGTCAATAACTAATGCGGATTTGAAACCAATTCCAAACCTTAGCTGTGACATGGGAATCTGACAAGTAAAATATAATTCATAAAATAATAACCATCATAATTGAAATCTATAATTGGAAAGCAACTATTTATTCATGTTGGCGTATTTATATTCAAAACTTAAGTGATTATACTATTGTAATAAAAAATATTTCTATTTGTAAAGCGAAGTTAATTTATTATTTTAGATCAAATAAGATACTAGGAATCACTCTGCAAATTTATTGAATATTTAATGCTTGAAATATTAACAGTTTTAGCAAGGAAAAAGTAACCATTGCTTTCGACATTAATAATCACAGAAGTTTATGAAATTCTAATGACAGACAAAGCACACAATCAGTATCTTTCATGGTTATAGAATGAAAAATACTTTAAGTGTCCATCGATAAAAATTGAGTAATTTCTTATTGATTAAGCAAACGAGTTTTAGATACAACTCAAAAATAATAAAAGGTATTTACGTTTAATATATATTATATTAAAGCGTTAATCTTTTGATACTACATACATTATTTAAGCCCATCGATCCATGAACCATACGTATCTACTCGGATTTCAATACAAGATTTAGAAAAGGAGATAATTAAAAATAATTTTTATGATCCTAATGTATTATCCTGTATTATCACTATTAAGATATGATTGGCATCTAATTGTTATTATAATAACCATAAGCTGATGATAAATAAAACACATTATGAAAATATTAATAAACTCGTTCTCACTTGTAGAGTAAAAGGTATCAATACAACAGGCATGATTAGAACATGTAAGACCTCAAAAGCCGTAGTCATACGCGAAGATGATAAAAAAGCATGTAAGGCGTACATTTTTATGAATACATAGTATGCATTTTTAGTATGCAGGAAATTGTAAATAAGCTCGCTCGTCAAAAGTTCGTAACTTTTCAGTTCAACTAACATAATGCTATTTATTTTAATTAAACTCCATAATATTTTTCTGGTTGCGCGTGTTGTTTTATAAGTTAATATTTGAATGAATAGTTAATATATTAATGCATCAATTACTGTTAATTTGTATAAAAATTCATGGCGTACATGACGGGTTCACAGGTGTTCACAATTTATTTTGATTGCCATACACAAAATAGATATTAATTAAATAATTACATAATTATCCAGCCACGAAATATGTCCATGTTATTTGTTTTTAATATTCTAGCCGGTATAAAAATTTAAAAAAGAAATATTTACGAAAGAACTCATTTTAATATAATTTTGGTGATGTATTTAATACCGCATATTGAAATATTTTTGATTTAACTTTTTCGACTTATTGTGTGATTAGGTGGAGGAAAAATGTTTTCAGTTAGAAATTATTAAAAATAGGCTTAAAAACACACTTATTTCCTTGTCGTTATTTTATATTGAGATGTTTAATACATTAAAACGATAACCACAGTTTTACTTAAAAAGGCATAGCTGCTCTTTGGAAATGTTAGCTATTCTTTTTACACGCGTAGAGAACTAATAATATTGACATTGGAAAAGTGGTTACCCTTAGCCCTATTTCTCTGGAGGGAGGTATTCGCTCGATAATCGGGAACCGGCGTGAATTATTAAACCTATCTATACGGCAAAGCGACTGACTTTGTCGACAATCTCCAACTCTGTCTATAATAATTTATTAACGGACGCGTATTGGATTTCATGATTTATTTTTCAAGCTTTAAATGTTAACGAGACTTTCATCAAGATTAAAAGCGAAAAAGTCTATTACTTAATAGAATAGTTATTTTATCACACGGATATGCGAAGTATTTGATTCAATTATAAATATTGTATACACTTAATATTTTAAATATCATATTTTAAATTATTGGTTTTTTTCTAACTAATCTCCAAAATAACAAATTGAACAATATCCCTGAGTAGCTTTTATAGTAATTTTAATAACTTTGGAACTTTTATAATTCTAATTTCATCCAAATAAACTAATGTGCCTCAACCGCAATTGCTTTGAAATATTTAAGAGAGTTACTAAAAGATTTATATTAGAATATAATACTCACATATTACATGAATGGTTATACGTCTATTTAGCCATGTTTCCTCCGAATGTTGAGGATATAAAGAGTCTTGCAGATTTTGATAGATTGGGTTTTTCGCCAATCCGTAACCTTTGATATCAAATCTTATACGTTTATCAAAATTTTAAATTTAATACCAGTGCTATTTATTGAAATTTTAACAGTCTGAATACAAGATCTGTATAATTATGGCATACATATATGCGCTTGCGCATATTACTATAATGAAAATGCTTAATTCAATAAAAATCTTATTTTAGAAAAATGCACATAAAACCGAACCTTACGCATTTTTTCAAGAAAAAATATACATATCCCTAAATGAATAACAATGCTGGCTATTAAAAGATCTGCAAATATACTGCCATATATTCGTATACATGCGTTAAAAAGTGTTTTGTAAATATAGAAATACAAAACATATTATAAATATCAAATATATGCGAGTCATTAATAACTAGTAGACAGTTTATTGGTTTATTTGTTTCAAGTTTTATAAAAAATTCATTAATCTGTAGCCGAAAAAATAATTGTATTGTAATATAAATGTTAGAAACATAATTAATTTGAATTATTAGTTGTTCAGACTTACTTCTTGCGCTCAAATTTGAAATACCAATATAGAGTGCTGGAAATATCGTATTACGCGTCAAAACTTTTGAGATGCTTAGTTACGGCACTTTTTGTTTATATTATTATTATTTTCTTTTGTTTTTTTTTTCAATTTAAATTCAAACGGAGATAATGAATCATAAAATAATGGAATGGGAGCTGACGTAAGTATTTTTTTTGCTAAAAGTAATTGGTTGGAAACTATTCGTTGTATATTCACGAGGAGCAAAACCACTCCATAGATTTAGGTACACAAACTGATTTAAAAAGCTACGGCCATAGAATCCGTAATAAGTTACGATTTTATAGTACTAATAACTAGACCACAGAAGGCTAAAAACAGTCGACGATAATATTCCACATTTACATAAGCAGTTCGAATACAGCTTGACACAGCAGTGGCTTGAATACATTCAACCAAATAAAGACTGTATAAAGTGTGGATATTATTGACTTACCTTTCTAAATTAGTTATTTGTGTAAAATAATACAATTTCGAACGATAATAAATATATATTGATAGATGGAGTACTAATTGTATAATAAAACTAATTGATATTGGTCTCCCGGTAGCCGAGAGGCTAATGCGCGTACTTTGGACCCGGATGTTGCGAGTTTGATTCCAACATTGCTGGATTTGAAAAAATCTAGAGATGCAGGACTAGATTGAGTTGAGAAATTGGCTGATTAACCAATCAAAAATATATCACAGTATCGACAGTGCGGAGATCCATACACTCCACCTTTGGAGGGGATGTTATATATAAATGAGATTTAAGCTTATAAATGAAAGTTGATATAAATGATCTTATTAAATTTGATTCATTTGATACAATGTAATCGTTAAAAATGAATAGTTCATCACTTATATAATATGGTAAACAAATCATTTGATCTAATATAAATATACATATAAAATTGAAAAGTTGTAAATAAAAGTCTCATTAAACATATAATAAAAGAAAACAATTGATTTTGAAAAAGAAGGTTAAGCAGTATTATGGGAGATAGAAAACAGATGTGAAAATTTTAATTTAATAAAATAAATTTCGAGAATACAACAAGTTTTTTTATTTTCCGAAATGGACCTAAGTAATAAAAGTAATAATAGAAAGTGAATAAAATTAAACGCCCGAATGGTTTAAATGACCGCCAGAGCTAAAACGCGATCATTTTGCACGGATCCTACAATGAAAACATTCCTCATTTAATAATACGTAGTTTTATATGTGTGGGTCGGACAATCCTGGGCTCGGGTTTTAGAGCTTTTGGATCTCATAAAATTATTATTTTTGGGCCCGTAGCTAATGTACAGTTAAGAATTTCAAATCGGAGCTTTAGATTGTCGGACATCATACGATGGCGGATTTATTGGAAATTGGAACCGGGACCGGGAAGAAAATATTTTAATAAGTATTTTATTTTTTAGCCTGTAAATAATAACTTAGGTGTTGTTATAAGTATTTTTTGTCTTTGTTATTTTTACACTTAATATCAATCGTTTTCTTAACATGGTCTATATTTACGCAAATTTATAATATATATGTTATTACTAAGACAGAGTTTTATATGTATATATTTGTTTAAACTCTATCTCTCACGGGCAAAAGTATTACTGTGAAGTCTCAGAAGATACTATAACAACGTTTTAAGATTTTAGCACCGAGAAAGTAACAATTAAAACATAAACATTGTCATATTGCTTATAAACGATAAATTCATTAAAAAAAATGGTAAATTATGTCAGATTTATAGAAAATTTTCATCATTTTCACTCCGCTTATGCGGTTTTAATTTAATCGCTCTTTTTGCTTAACTAACTATGCGGGAAAACCTAATTACTTGTGAATTAAATATTTGTGTAAAATTAAGCGTTTAATATATGAAAGGCTCGAAAGTTTTTTTTGTGAGTGGTGAATTTTTAACCTAGATCATTGTTTTCAGGCATTGATTTATTTGTGCCCAATTTGTTTACAAATAACTACAAATAAGAATCAGGAATTAGTTACAACTGCAAGAGTTACGTCCTAAATCATTATAAGTTATATAATAAGTCCAATCATCATATGGGCATAATAAATTTTCTGTATTTTTTGAAGCGCTTGATGTTTTCAGCCTACTCGCTGACGTAAGTACTTATATGTGCGGAAAAATACGAGCTTTCTTAATGAGGCTCCACGCTAGAGAGTTTATAGCTTTCCAGACGATTCTTTCAAATCCTTTTGTTGAAGCTGCGCTCTGAGCTTGAGAAAATCGGCTGTGTTATTAAAAAAAAGGCCTCACGTACTTAAAAAACATGATAAATAATATCATCTATACAAGAATGGAGTATTATTTAAACGCACAATATTTATTTTACTCAGTAGACTGTAAATAATGATGGTATAATTTATTAAAAATCAATACTTAATAATAACTTTATAACCTGAAGGTATTTGAGAAGAAAAGACAAAGTCCTACCTAAATAAAAAAGTCTCTATAACTTGCCATACATAATAAATACCACTGATAAAAAATATGTTGTCTCCCAAATCGTATAGAGGTTAGCGTGCGCGCCAAGCATCTGAGGAGTGCGGGCTCAATTCTCACATCTTTACATCTGCAGGATTTAAAAAAACATCTGAAATTTCTGGATTGAAAACTAATTCTCGAGAAAAATAATTTGTCAAGACATAGCTTCACGTAGCTGGGACCCATATACTCCACTGTATGGGTCTTCACTCTGTGTAGATCCATATGATACACTTTCGGAGCGGACATGATAACAAGGTTATAATAATACACGATTAAATGCGATACTTTTTTATTTCACATTTTTGATGGTTGATTAAATTGAGAAAAATCGATATTTGAAAATCTGATACAATTTATTTTAAAAATTTAACCCATACATTATATCTAGAAGTAACTTTTTTACGAAAACCCTTGTATTCAATAGAGCCATTATTTAAGTTAAAAATATACGATCAGTCCAATCAGGGATATCCTATTGCGTGGCGAACGTAAAAAGCTTTGCAAAGCATTGTGAGGAGTGTACCGGGAAGAAAATAATTTTTTTAGGACTTTGATGTTTTTACAATGAACAAATAGTGTCGTAGGTGGTGCTGGTTTTTCAGGAGATACTGACGGGAAAAAATTCCTCGCTTGTAATACAATACCAAAATGTTTAATTCAAGAAGATTCATCTTAAACCAAATATTATAGATACGGTAATCTTTTATTTTCAATTTAAAACAGTTTTATTTCCATTACACATTATAAATCTATCGAACAATATTATAATTATTGCATTGTAGTTAAATTATAATAAATATTCAAATGTTGTCATGTTACTGTAATTAAATAAATTAAATTATAAAACGAGTACTTCAGTACGGGTTTATCTTAAAACACTAATTCTACGAGTATGAATAAATTTCTTTGTATGATTGAATGATTTGGTCAGTCTATAGCATTAAGTCGGCAAAGAGTTGGGTAACTAATTAGACAATTTGATTTCGGTAACCTCGGTTAATCCCTCGACCCTTGTAATTTGGAGTATATATAAATACTAATCAATTATATCACATATTCCGAAGATGTAATTTACCCATTCTGTTTTTCTTATTTATTTAGTCACTACATTTAAGCAGAAACAAAGTCCCGCAACAAATTAGTTTCAAATTTGCAATACCGTTCAAACTTATCAATGACATACTGTTCAGTCGTAAATTAATATGAACTTATATTCTGGTCACAGCCGGTCAACAGGGAGTACTTTGTGAAAATTTGTTGTGTAATGGACTACATATTGAAAAATTGGTATACTGAGACATAAGTAATTTATAATGGTCGGGAAATATTTCACGGGCATATAAACAATTTAACAACACCTAAGACGCATTTTAAAATATGCAGTTGCCTATTAATTATATTGGACAAATGTGCTAAGTGTGATTAAAACAGTGATTTATATTTTCCATATCTCACAAGCCTATATGTCACGCTTAGAAAAAAATATATATGACTGACAACGATTTTCTTTGAAGTTTGTATTTTGAAACATAAATAAGTTGATAAAATCTCCTTTAAAATTCTCTGTTTAAGCAAATTTGCACTTAATACGTTAACAAAATGGCATAATACGTAATAATTCAAAAACCAAGCCATCGATATTGAGGTTTTTTGTTATTTGAAAAAAAAGTATCTTGTAGCTACTTTATTTAATGATAGATTAAATTTACCTAAATTAAAAGTTTTTTTGCGGATCTCGTAAGGTACTACAAAAAAATTAATAATTTGGTTCGATAAGATTAGCCGCCGAAAAATCTAATATGTACAATAATACTGATATTTGTAAAAACAGCGTATTTAAGATATTTTTATTTTTTATTTTTTCGAATCATACATTATTTCCAGATTTTTATCATTAAGCTCTTTCCGGATTTTCGATAGTTTTATTATGACCTATTAATTCGTTTTTAAATAGGGATATTAAGTTAAAAATTCATGTTCATATTAATTGTAATCGTTTGCAATTCAATAAGGATTTGAAGAAAGAATGAGATTGTATTTAGTTTCCATAAATTCAATTGAAATAAAAAGCGTTTTTGTTTTTAAATTATTTGATAGTGTTAAATAAACAGGTATTTTAAACTATGTTCGCTCTGTAAATAGAGCATATGCATTTCTATGTTTAGAATACTCACTTAACAAATTGTCGACCAGTGGTTGCTAGCCAATTACTTAATTTACTTTGTATTTGGTCCATTATATATTAGAATAGTCGAATTTTCAATAATATCCAAGAATACTATATTTTGCTACGTTCAAACTGTCTACAGTGTTAGAGAATTATATAATATAATTATAATGTATATTTATTTGGTTTTAAGTCCAAAAACATACTTATTTGAGGAAATGTCTCTATTAAGTAGCCATAAACTCTTGATAATGATTTATTGTGTTACTTTATTATGAAGATTCAAGAGAGTTCATTAATGAATTGTGGGATTAGATTAAAAGCAAGCGAAATCTAGATTTTTAAATATTCATGTAATAGACCTTCAGATCATCTCGCATAATATTTCAAGCAAATGAGATCATGACAATTTGCTAAGACAATGGGCGAACGCTTTCTGATAGGCTTTCGGGGGGTGCTTTCAGAACAGAGCTTTTGATTTTGATGCAAATTTAACGAAGCTTTCCCTTAAATGGGGGGTGTTGTTGAGCTTATAGACCCAGGATGGCTTTAATAACGTCTACCTAATACCGGGAATGTCGGCTTATCGTGACTAACTCATGGAATTATTTCATGAAACACAAAAAAAAACAAGAAAAATGCTATCTTCAAGTAGGGGGCAGTTTAAAGGTTTAAGGAAACTTTAGACTAGCCTAGAAAAAATATTTGAATTTAGTTTATCAAATAAGTTGAAATAAGAAAATATTTTCACCAGATTTCATTGAATACTTCGTAAAGATAAAATTAAATAAACTTGTGTATATTGTAAACAATTGTACTTTTATCTAAAGAAATATAAAGTGAGGGTCATAATTCAAGTTTACATAGGTTTTAGATATACTAAAGTGTTTTTTTATAGAACTAATAAGGTATCATAATAAAAGAGTGGTTCAAAATTACTGAAAAATGTTTACTATATAATTTATGCATTAATGTAATAAGTACATTGAGGATAAATAAAGTTTAGTTTGCCAATAAATGATTGTGGATGCATTAGTCGGTTGTATACTACCGTAATTACAGTCATGTAAACTTTTTGCCAGCCAACTGTGAAATAGATCCTCCCGTTTCGATTACATCGTTAATTGAAGCAATAAATCGGTGTCAATAGCAGTCCGTCTGACTCAACAAAATGTTTACATTTGATATACGAACCGCAAATTATCGCGTTGATAGTGAGTTGCATTATGTTGCATACGAATACATTGTCTGATTGTATTATACCTTGCGAATTTCTGTGTCATAATTTCTTCATTCTATATTCTCTATTTAAATGACGTTTAAATAAATCCAAATTAACTTTAATCCAGCTCAGGTAACACCAACCTTTGACCCGCGGATCACCAACTAACTCATTTAATATTTTCAAGTGACCCACTTGAGTTCTGCATGAAGTATTTTATAAAAAAAAACATAATCTAACGAATCAAACTTTGATAGTTATATTTTTTCACAATATTTTGAATTGTAATTATGAATTTCCCAAGCTTAAAAGCATATTGTATTATTATTTAATCAATAAAACCATTTTTATTATTCACTAAATAGTCGTTTTAAAATGTTAATATCCATGACCTGAAACATCTTCTTGTTAGTCACATTTTAGTTGATTTTGACCCACAATAAAAAAAGGTTGCTGACAGCTGATCTAGTTCATTCATTTGAATCAAATACCCATGGATTAGAAAGATTGAGCGCTTATCCCTTAATCAGCTTTTACATTATAAATTACTGAACGAAAGCCTAATTTTTTTTGGAAAGATGTCTGTTTCATACGGTGGGTGGAAAAGTATATTCCTATTATTTCTGGGCAGTAGATAAATTATATAAATATTATTTAATAAATGAAAAAAATTATCATTTTTGCACAAACTTAAATACGCTCCAGTCATTATTTTGGAAAGTTCTTTCTGAAAAACTCTCGACGCTTTAGATCAGAGGTTCCCAACCCCGTGCCCGCGGAACGATTCGGATGTGCCCGCCACTATTC
>JAGVSQ010002367.1:0-24990 GCA_022683975.1 Rhyacophila evoluta | reverse complement strand
CCGAAAGGCGAAACTCGGGTCGCTAACAGTGATCTCACATATGGAAGTTTACCAGGTTTAAATAATTCAGAATTTATAATATTCATAAATAATTACATGGATATTGTACTTAATACAAATTTAATTATTTGTAAATTTCACATAACACGCGTACTTTATAAAGTTATATTTCGTTTTTAATAACGTACAGAGTACGAGCGGGCATGTCTTGGCCGCTTTCATTGCAGACGTTACAAAGTTAAAACGATTTTGCTACCCCACTCTAAATAATTATCAGGGCAACAAAAGGACGTAACAATGCGTGCCCGCACGCGGGTATCACCCATGTGAGAGCTTTCTGAGTGACAATCTGGGAATACTTACCTAAGACATATTTATATTTCATAGCGGGGTGATTCGAGCAGTTAATTTTAGACTTTAAAAACAAATTTTACTTCTTTAGGAGTTTTGAAATGATTACTTTGTCATGTAGCTATTTAATAAGCTATGCAGCTATTTAATATCATACTCCAACTTAAATAACACAATCAGTACAAGAAATATATGCATAAAACAATTTAATTTATCTACCCTTTCACACGAATGGCGTCCTTTAAAACTGTTTTATAACAAAATGTATACGGCGGGCTAACGTGAAGTTGGCATGGCCTGGGAGTATGCAATAATGTTAGATATCGATATGGATTCTTAGAGACACTATACAGTGTTCATATGCTCCACGTAAGGAGCGGATAATTTGGAAACTACATCCACAATAAAAATTAGAAATACACCATTTGCCAGCCAGTGCAATCAGCTGTAGAGAATTATATTTATTATATATCGACTGTGGAAAGGAAGAAGGATTTTTTTTACAGGACGAACAAAAATACGTCTATTTAATGATTTTTGGCCAAAGTCAAAACATTTAATAGATACAGCCTTAAAGTGCACGGAGACTGAAATCAGTGTTAAATTTACCCAATCTATCTTAATTTAATAGAATATAACAGCCAGTAAAATCAATGTAGTGGAAGTCATTTTTCCTGGTCGCAAATTTGGTAGGCCATAATTTTTTTTAATCTTAAAAGCTAAATTTAGATACTATTTCAGCTTTTCCAGCTTACATCGTCTTGATAACACGTTTAATAAGTTTCTGGTGGACCGTGAGACGCTCTTCTAGTGCTAGAAGTGTCTCAAGAGCAGCTTACTAAAACCTTGGTTGGCGTGCTATAGAGTGTGCGCGGTTCCTAATATATCCAACTAAATCTTTTTAATATTGAATTGATAAACTCCCCAAGATTTATTTTATGGTATAATGTAAGTATAGTATATAAACAGCGTCCGAAAATGAGCTGCCATTTTTTCTCCGCAAAATTTTCACCACTTTTGGAGTCAATTTTCACGCGATGCTCATTTATGTACTCTTCCATAAATCAACCTTAACGTTTATTAATGACAGCAAACAAAAAAAGTCTACTCTGGTTTTGTCACAAAAATGCGGTAAATATGAAATGTCAGTTCATTTTGGGACACCTCTAGTAATATAAACGTGAGACCAACTATGATTTATTATATGTGATATTAATTTTCATTAAAACATCCCAAACTTAAAAATAGTAAAATAGAAAATTAAATAAGATTCCTTTATTTTTATCTGTCTGTATTACAATTTTTTATGAAGATTCCAAAAAGCAAAGTTTGAATACTGAATGACGACATGCCTAGTTGTAAAATTTCATATAATTTAAAGTTTTTTATATTTTTATGGTGGCTTTCATCATGCTATGAATAGAAATGACGCTAGCGTACGGTATTATCGCGATAATATCTTATCATAAACATTGTGTCGGGGTTATTTGACAGGTCCATAGATCAAGGTAACTAATGCCTCCATGTGAATACGACTCATGTTTTCTTCACTACATAATTTTAAAAGATGACATGCAGATTGCAATATTTCACTTAGAAGAAGAAAACTCTTACACTGAAATGTCTCAGTGACTATCAAGAAAATAGCTACAATAATATAACATCGTAATATACGGCCATTGCTATATTATATATCATATTAAATGGAACATACACAAAAAAATAGTATGGTAATATCATTTGTAGAATTAATAATTGTTTTCCAAAAAAATATCGCAGAAAAACAAAACGATGTGTCCGCTAAATGCACTGCTTAAAAAATATTATTATTTTTAATAATCACATTTCATAGTTCTGTAATTATTGGGAGGTACGTCAACAGGTTTTTAAAATTAGATTCATGAAATTTAAGCATGCATAATAATTATTGTGTGAAATTTTGTATGGCATGCGCAGGCGTAATCTATTTAACAGTTATAATATAACATAGGTGAAAACACGACGCGTGGATTTTAATCTGGATACATAATTGATGGGGATGATTCAAACCATGCTATTGAAAGAATGGGGTAGAAAAGACAAACAAGTCCCTTAAGTAAAATTGTATAGTTGGTGAAGCATTCGAGGACCTAAAGAGTGATGAGATGAGTGCAATTGCTGCAGCGAAAAGGGAAAACAGTGTGAAAGATAATATATCGTCGTATTGCTGGCAGAACACGTTATGTCGAAAAAGTGAGTTTTGAGATAATCGACTTTTAAAGTTTGAGTCTCTCTGCTAAATCCATTTCACGACAATGTCTTGATGTAACTGGTTTATAACATTCATCAATAATTTAGGATTGTGATTTAAGTAACATTCAGCCTTTATTGAAGTTTTAATATACAATTTTAGCAGTTTATTTGTAAAATACTGCCACTTTACGTGTTTTGCCAGAACAATTTTTGAATTAAATTGGGATTTTATTGATGAAGTTTTTTAAAACAGTTTAAGAGATATTTTAAAAGTTGTGAAAAAATATGTTTTATTTACAATAATAAAACAATATTATGTAAAATGGTCACATATATAATCAGGAATTAATATTCAAATAATTTCGATTTTATAATAATTGATAATGTTGAACAATTCAACTGCTTACAGACGAGCTCTATCAAAAATAGATAACTCTGCTGCATTTTTTCAGTTAATGTGTATTTGGTACTCAGATTCCAAGATATTTCTTCCTTGGGTGATACTTGTAAATACCTAATGCAGTTTACACACAGATCTTTTTTATGTTTAAAAAAACTGAGATTGTATTTCCGGCAAAAGATTCCTGTGTACGTCATTTCACTTATGGGTATTCTGTCATTATCTGTAGAATATGGATAATATTGTTCATACATTTTGGAAACTGATAGATTTTAATCCAAATATTCTCTCTTTGAAGATGCCCTGTTGTAATGACTTTCCATTTTCGAATATTTTTCTATGTGAGATTTTACAATGTTTTATTGAAAAATTGCTGCAAACGCTCTGCATATTTTCGTCACCAGTATAGAAATAATATGACTTCGTATCCTTACTTAGACTTAGTCTTCCACTGATATTATAAGGCTTATGAGTTTTCGGATTAATACTTTTAACATTTCTTAAAATTAAATATTTACTCTCAAAACTTTTCAAGCCTCAATATTTTTCATTTACGATCTTCTAGTCTGAAGTGTTTGTCACATTTATATTTGCAGGACGATCAATCAATAACTTATGCAATTTTTCAGATTTCATATTTCCACGTTTATTTTCGTACGGTTAGCATTTGTTACTTTACTTGTGTTGCACATTACGTTTCCATCCTGCATGGTACTTTTTCTCCAACGGCTTCCTTTAGATTGATTAACTGAATATTGATTTCGGGCACCAGTCTTTTGAATATCAGCGATGTTTTCAATCAAATTGTTCACAGCAATAAAATAGTTGTTTTTCCCCTTTTCTGTTATGGGTGAATTAGGAAAAACCATGGATAGAGTTGTTAATAAATTCTCATCAAACAGCATGTCTTCAAGCTTGTTGACCAATTTTATCTGTTTTTTTTTTATCCAGATCACTTTCTTTCGTGTATACTATGTTATGTCAGAAAATAATTTTGTTTTTAAAAAACTGCCACTCAAACTGCAATTCTACTTTACTTTCACTTTTATTTTACACTATTAATTTGATGGTTCTTAATTAAAAAAGAATTTTAATACAAGAGACACTAAGAATCGAGATCAATTAACTGGCGTATACTCAACCTATCTGATGACTATCTAACTGTCCTACGAATCAAAAAATCGGCTTTTATATCAATTTAGCGAGTTTATGCAACAGCCATTACGTGAGACGTCTCAGAATGAAACGATTTCTCAGTGTTTTAGCTCGAAGTGTTTTTGTTTACATAACTCGATTTTTATTGATATTTTGTTAACGAGCCTGCTTTATTAATTAATGGATTGCATTCTTGATACTAGAAATACAATAAATGATACAAGAGAGTTCAGCAATCATTTGAGATGAAGTACTAGGGGAGTTCTTACTGTCACTCTTTTTGTTTTGTTTGTATAACATGAATATACAGATAAGACTGATGTATTATTTAATCTATAGACAAAAAGTTCTAAGAAGAATACCATTGATTAAATAGGTTATATGTGGGAACTGGGTTCATGACAAAGGCATGGTAATTGAAGGATATGACATAAATAATGGATATTGCTTGACACTTTATCGTAATCTCAAAATAGTATAAATTCATATTTAGGGCGACACAAACGCAGAAAACGATTAAAAACACAAGTGTGAAACAATAACACGTCGTTCAAGTGTCAAGCGATGCAATAGTGCATCCCAATTATGACGTAGTTAATACAAACTGTGTCGATCTTTACTGACTTGCTAACGTTTTCTGCCAATACTAATTTGGTCAATATTGACTTAATACTAAGTGACATCTGAATATTACTGAAAAAGTACGTGGAATATGGCTACGCTTGTTTTACCAGATGATAGAGCATAAAAAAATCTACCGAACTGCCTTATTAAGTCAAAACCGTCATTTTTCGACTTATCGCCCTTTGCCAGTAATACGACGATATTATATGCGATATAAAATCAATATCACAATGTGTGTGTAATTTCATAATCAAAATTAAAATTTTCCTTCGCGCAGTAGTCTTATAGCTGATATATTTCGTTCATTCTGCTCATTAATCACTAATCAACACTAAAATACAACAATAACCTCATTAATTAAAATCGCAATGACTAAATGTCATTTTTTATGCGTTACTTTAAAACTAATTTGTGACCAGCTCCCGTTGAATTAACGTATCTCAGATGGTGTCATTTTGAATTCTATTACTAATCCTTCTGTTTTATGAGAAAAAACATTTAGTCCACAGTAAAACGTTGCGGAGGCCAGATTTCGAATAAAACTATTTGCAGCATTTATGCATGCTGTTTTTATTTGATAAAGGATTAAAATCGTAAGAAGCTACCTAGACCAACTGCAATATATATGGAGACATCCTAAATCCTTGAAAGTGTTATAGATGGCTTAAAGAGTTCAAAAGTGGTGAGAGGTGTAAGGACAAACCAAAATCAGGAAGGCCTCTTTAATTACGTCAAGTCCGATCCACGTAAAGCGCAAAAGGAATTGTCACAAGACCTTGGTTGTTGATGGTCAATAATGATGTAACAAAAAATGATAGTTATTTTCGCTTTACATATTATTAATATTGTCTACATGCCTATTTCATGGTTGAAGAATTACATAAAAATGTATGACATTATTTTTAAATTAAATTAATTTTTTACTGTTTTGATTAGAATACAAAAAAAAGTTTTTAATTGTCAGTTGTCACAAACAACAGCGCCTGCTACGGGCACTGAAAAATATAATTGCTGACATTTGAGAAATATAATTCAAACTGACTTCTTGGACTTTATTGACTTATAATCGCTCAAAAAGTCGTTTAGATAATGATAATTAAATTCGCATGGAATTCAACAGTGGCTATGTCGGTTTATGTTAATCTAAAACATTTTTTGGCAGATTGTCAAAAATCGTTAACCTATTTTGAAATAGAGAGAAATGATTTTTTTCTGGACCATGATAGAACGATTCGCTCTCTTTCAATCATTATCTATATACTGGTTAATCTTCGCATTTTTAGTGCGGCCTTGATTTCAACAATAATACTAGTTCTTACAAAAAAATCTCATATAGTCCCAAAAAAGCTCCACCGTTTTTATTCTATTTTATCTTTTTTTTGTTTATTGATTGATACTGCGGTAATGTTACTTATTACAATAGCTTTATATTATTTTTTAGTATGTCCATTCCAAAACTATAGCATATGGATCTTCATAGTACGTAAATGTCCGCTCCAGAAGTATGTGTATCTCTTTAGTGTGAAGACTTTGAAGAATTTGAAATGTGGCTTTCGAACGTGCAATCTTCGAAACCGAAACGTGCCCACTGACATCTCGGCCTCTACGGAAATTATTTAAATATTAAAGTATTTTAATACAATTCATATCAGTCATCGTTGTAAACATGACTATCATTATAGCCGACTCCATCAATTTTCTACAGTATTTGTTTATATTTGCCGTGGCTGTATACTTCAAGCATGTGCCAGTTTTATTATTGGCAACTTTATTTTATCAGGATACTATTGTAATATCTTTCCCTTTGCGATCAATCTAACCGTTGAAAATTACATCGTTTACTAGTTTCAATTTACCTATAAGGTACACGTAGTCTAACCTAACCTATCTGACACAGTTTCCATGTGATGGTGAACTGATTCACACGATTATAAATATGTTACTTGCGTTGTATTATATTATATTTTATTCAGTGTGTAACCATTTCAGGATAGCTTAAAAGTACGGCAAAATATATAATAATCAGTGGCGTAGCTACATATTGAGTGCCCTAAAGCAAGTAAAATCATTGCGCCCTTTACGGTATTTTAAGATTTTTCCTTTGCAAAAAATATGGTTTCTTGTTTTTTTAGCTCTCACAGTATTTTAAGATTTTTGCCTCCTACGCCAAAGTTTGAGCCTCTGCATGATCGTGCGTCTAGCAGAGTTCACTTCAACTGCTCTTCGGTAGTAACGCCACTGATAATAATATGTGATTGGTATAGATATTAAAATTCTCCTTCTTTGATGCGCTACAACTGTAGTCAAAAAACATTAGAAACAATTGTCATCTAGTAAAGAACCAGCTGTAAATAATATTAAACTGTAAGCTATAGTTTAGGTTTAGATTAATAGTATTCAAATTATTCGGATCAATTGAATCAAAAAATAAATAAACAAGGAAATTTTTTGTATTTATTTGAAAGCTCTATCCTTGTTAGCCATAGAACACTAAATCGTCGGAATGAAATATTTCATAGTGCAATTTGAATTTGTCAAAAATACTTTTCGTGGAAATATCTCATACAAATGTTTTCGATAATAATTTTAAATCGAAAACTACTTTCATGATTACAAAAAGGCTTATATTAACTAATTCAAAATTTAACTCACTTTTCATGCCTGCGTGAGAAGTTTATATCAAGAACAAAGTCACATCACTTTGAATGATCCATAAACAATTATGCACTATGCCATAATTTATTTTGCATATGCAGATCGTAAACGATTTTTATGTTGTCTCACGGTGAGGTAGTATTACAGTAGTGTCTCTTGCGTGTATAAGCTCTTCGTTAGACAATCTTATCATTTCCGAATGGGACATTCCAGTATCTTGAAAGAGATGGATGTGGAGAGAAGAGTTTGGATGCAAAATGTTATTGTATTGCAAACTTAAATAAGAAGCAAATTAATTTTTTGAGATTTGGATATCAAACAATGGATCTGGTACTACAATGAAATGTTACATCACGCCACGAAATGCTTTTATTTTCCCAATTCAGTCATATAACCTGCCATACTCACAGAATTGATCGCAGTATTTATTTATACCCCCCCCCCCCATGCACAAGTAATAACGATGTTTTTTGCTATACATATAAAAAAGTAAGTGGCATTTTATTAAAACTAACCCGTTCTCTACTGAAATAAATATTATTTAAGTCAGCTTGAAATAGAATACTATCGACAGAAAGTAGCAAACGTCATAACTGAAATCCATCTAAGTAAATGAAATCGACCACATCTATGTGAGATTTGATGATACTCTGAAATACTGCGGATACGTGTTTATATAAATAACCCTACTTCGATACAATTGGTGTCAATTATTTCTTTCGCATTCGTAAAGTTACGTTGATTTGTTACTTGTATTATATATTAACTAAGAATTCACTTTAAACTTTTGAATTTGAAAGTGTTGTATTATCTCTTTCCACTGTATCATAACGATCGTAAATATATCCTGTTAAGAGTAATTGTCTAAAAAAATACCCGCCCCGGAGATGATAACATCCATTCTAAAAAGGTATTAAGAATATCTTCAAAATTAAGTTATTCTTCTCTAAAACTGAATTTAGAAAGTAATGAAAAGATACAGATTCCTTGATATCGAGATCCTGAAGAAATGGATCTTCATTTTCCAACCTCCGTTAAAGGATCATAACAGTCACACCGTTCAAACACAAGATAATAATATATTTCTTAAACTAAAAAAATGATTATTTTTCGTTAATGTAATAATATTTTGATCTTACATGTGTGTATTTTATGGTAGAATTGATTCTAAGTGCTTTTAGAAATTATTTTACAAGTGGTTATTACACAGCGCAAAATAACCAATAAGATTTCTAACCATTGTGTTTACTCAAAGAACCCATTCATTTCAGCCTAAAAAACTTATTTATTCAGTCATTCCAAAACGATTACATTTGGTATAAAATTTTCATATCATGATCATCCGGGTTTTTTTATTATTTGTATTTATCAATGAATATGATGATGTAGTAAGAACTGTCTTCGTTGGACAGTGGATAGTCTCGAAGCTTTCCATTATATGTATTACAAAATAAAATATTGACTTAATGAATCTATAAATTAAGTTAATAAAAGCTGGTATCAAGGAGAGTAGGGTTATTATGCAGGGTGACTCTCTTTATCTCTAAAAAATCACTGCTATCTTTGTTGCTGTATTTTTTTGCCGTAAAACTGAAAACCTTGTTGGTAAGCTTAATGGATAAGATAGAAATAGGCATGTTGTTGTATAACCTTTAACTGGCTCTTCTGCACCTTACTCTTCTTGAAAACTCGTAAATTTGAATGATATACGTAAAAATTGCATCAGCCACTTGCATTAGCACACAAAAAGAGTGTGCGACGGTCTTTTAAGTGCTTGTGACCGATATTGCTTTTTTTCCGCTGTAATGGAAATTAGTTTTGGCATATTTTTCTTCGTATTACCAGAGTACGCTCGTTTATCAAATTATCATCTAAACTTTCACCTTTGTCGAAAACTACTGATATTTGGAAATTGGTTAAATAGTTATTTGAGTTGAAATAATAGTTTGGTATCAATCATATTAGGCATTGAAAATATGCTGAAAGTGAGTTTTTTTTCTGTGCTTAAAGTAACTGAAATTTTTATTTACTATCTCGAGTACTTCTGTTTTGTGGTTATTATTTTAGTGTTCGAGTTTTATTTCATTATTTTCTGTAAATAAATGTAAGCATCATGAGTCTGAGATATAAAAAAAAGCGTATTTAATTTAGTTTCAGCTAAAATCTTGGGCAGTAACATATACCATTGATTGAATAATTTAAGAAAATGGTGACGAAGAAGTATGTAAATGTGTAAATGGTAGAAAGCACAGCATCATTAAATATTTTGGTGGGTAGGTAGGATTGTACTTTTCGACACCGCAGGTTGTCAGTTCATATCAAGTGGGAGTATTAGAATTTAATACATCCGATTTAATTTGTATTATATACCATATAAATACCATTAGATTATGCCAAAACTGGCGAAAAAAAATCTTGATTGATAAACTTTCAAACTTTGGGGTTTCAAATATCCATACTTCATATTCCGAACAGACTTGGTTAAAAGGTGTAGTTGTATTACGTATTTATTATACGTATTTTATAAATAAATGAAATTGTACTACCTTATGAATAAAATATACAAATATATATACGGGTGTGTAGTCTAAGAAAAAACAGCTTCATTAACTTGATATATAAAATTTTGTAGAAGTCATTGAAAGCTCAAAGTTTGTTCAAAATACAAGAACTTTTGTAATACCGGAACGAAAGCGAGTTTGATTACTGAACTGTTATTTTTCATCAAAGAAGTGAACCTTTTTTCCACCAAGAGAAAGCAATCGATATTAGGTATTCCAAGAGAAAGAAGTGCTTTTCATATAAATTTTACTAAAAAACGAAGAAAATCTAGAAAAGATCCCCTATTTCCTTTATTAACGTAATCTAATTAAGGATGCTTGTCTATTTTTAACGTTTTATTTCTTCGACGACAATCAAGCCAACATCCTGAAATTCTATCGAATACAACATGTGATTGGTTTCAGTGACTTATCATGAAGTTGGAATCAATTCGATTCGACAGTTATAAGGCGTGTAAGGCTATTTACTATTGAGCCACTCGTATAATGTGTCAGAGCCAAGTATAGTTCCATTTCTCACAATGGAAATTATATTTAAATAAATAACAATATGGTGTTAATTGTAAAATTTTAATTTAATAATTATTTTACATATTTATTAACTTAACAACCCGGCACCGTCGGTGAAAGATTCAAACAATTCGCTAATGACACTGTTTTATATAATTACTAGTTTTACTGATTGGATTTTCTTAGGATATCAGACTCGTTTGTTATTGAAATACATTTTATTCGTCCTGTATACAATGTTTTTAGTTTCCGGATTTCATCGATGATTTCAAGAGCTGAAAATTACACAGTTAATCTATAAATTGCAGTCAAATTGATACGTAGAAGATTTATAATGATACTATTCGCTGTTTGGAATAATTTTTATGACACTTTTATGTTTGGCAGTATAAATTTACTATACGTGTATTTGTTTTAAACAACTTTATTATATATTCGCGCATTAAATGCTATAGATCTACCAAGTAGCTTAAACCAGTTCTAATTTTCATATAATTTTCAAATGAAAATTATCATAATCAAACTAGTGTTGGCGAACAGTTGTTTTTATTATAAATCTATTGATTCAATTGAAATACCTAAATGATTATTAAGATGGCTGCAAGTCAACACAGTGGTAGTTTAAATCTTCAAAGTCAAAATTAATATACATATTATGTGTTATTGTTGTTAGTCATTAAATTGTGTAGTAAAAAATGTGCAATCAGTACATATATTTTTGCAGCTATCTTATATAACTATTATATATACCAAAATTGGCAGATTGAAATTTTTCCAAAAGCTGTCCGAAATTCGGTAATGATTTTTTGTTGATCTCAATAAATGTTACAATTTAATTATTTTTTAAAAAGAAAGTGTCTTTTATGTTTGAAAAGATAGATTGTGTATTTGATGTGATAGCGGGCTAATACCAAGTAGATTTACAAAATTAATGACTTCCCGTTAAAATTGAGAGATAAATATCGTGTTACCATATTTGCTAGTAATATTTTAAATTTTTGCTGTTTTAGTTATAATATGTTGAATGCGTAAATTCAGTATTGTAAAACGTACCAAAAATAGCGTTACAATCTAGTGCAATAATCAACAATTTGCAAGGATTTATTTTCACTCTGGGCAGAAAAAAATCACGTCCGGTAAATTTTTGTTTTCGCATTTTCGTTTTTGGCGACGCGCGCAGACGTACCTACCGCTCGTATATCAGCATACAAATCTGTTCGCAATACAGACAAAAACTGTTAAATATTCACAAATGGGCAGTGCCGTAATAAAATAAAAAAAAAACATAAAATAAAAACGATACCATTGCCGGCGTGAGTGGAAGAGCTGTAAAAAATCCGACATCATTATTTAATGTGTTGACAAAACGATAGATAAATTAACACGTATTTAAGTATTAAAATTTATTTCCCCATAGTATTTTGACAAAAGCACGGCTTAGGCCGAGTGGATGATAGGCAGAGCGATCGTGACAGAGAGCAAAAAGCTATAAATAGGTGAGAAAGCAAGGGAGCAAGTACGCCAGTCACAATAACTCGCTCACTCACATATTTATGGCCATTTTGCATCTCTGTTTCCGTGGTTTTGTCACCGTCGCTTTATCGCCTCGACATCTATCGTGTCTGGAATTCAGATCTGTATCCGTTAGATTTTTTGGACATTGCATATTGTTCTTGATTCTTAAATATCTGTTATTTGCAAGCTCCATGATTTGTAGAACATATCATCAAACAAAAAAACTATGCAAGATTAGAAAAATACTTTAAAAAAATAATCTGTCACTTTTCTGTTGATAAATATGCCACACAATAATTAATAATGATGTAGTAATTTAACATCTTTTATACGAAATTCAAGAACGATGCTACAAAATGCCTATGTACAATATATTTTTTTTCTCTTGGTAACTTATTTTAAACGTAGTTACACCATTTAAAGGTGACATCCATGTATGATTTTTTGTGAAACTTATGAGGCGCAATTTATAATATGCAAATTTCATCGCTCATCCGTTGTATGGACAGAGGTACATAATGAACGGATTTAAAAAGGGTAAAATGTAGCGGACACTCACCGTATGTTAAGCAGTCGAAACTTATAAAAAATGAAAATGAAAAAAAATCCAAGCAATTCTACGTACGGCGTAAAAACAAACAGTGATTTAATAGCGAGCACGCTAAACTCTCCCGAGTGTTTGAATGATGGCGTACGCCGGAGCAATTCCGTGCAACCATTCCAAGTGCCTGGCGCATCATAAATCCCGACTCAAGTTACATGACAATGTTTTTCTGTGCGAACGAAACGCATTATTTATCGCCAAGTGTTTTTGCCTACAATAAAACGTCATTTGACCGCTATCAGAAATGTTAGTGCCAGAATAGCAACCAGCGGTGAGTATTCATATTTACCACTTATTAGATACATTATCTATTTATTAAATACTATAATAATTATAATATTTTAAAATTTCTACTAATTTTGGAACACCCTACAATATAAATAACAGTCGTTTTTGTACTGAAATGAAAAAATGCAGGAATATTTAAATCACTGATAATTAACTAATCCGATGTTATTAAAGAAAATTGGCATATGCATTTCCCTTTTAGGATCGATAAATGGATTGAATGAGTTTGATAAAAAAAAAATTATTGGATTGTTTGAATTTTAAAATATATATACATCGATCGAAATTGTATTTTAATAGTATTCTGAAAAATGATTTCTCAACGCGAATCTATTTTAAAATCAAAGAACATTATTTAAATTTTTGAAGTGAAATATTTTTTAACTGTTTGTGAAATAAAACGTATAATACCAATATAAAGTTTGAAAACTAGATGCCTAGGTGCTTGAATTTAATTTATTTTGTTGTAGTGCAATTATTATCATCATGATGTTGACACTTTGGAAAAGTTTCATCAGTTAAAAGTGAATAAAATATAGTTACCGATAGGATTGTTTAATTTTATTTAAATCCTTAAGGCAATCAGTAAGAGCGTGTTGAGTCACGAGTTTTTCTATTACATCCCATAATATATAAAATATTAGGTCTCATAATCAAATAATATGTGGTGAATTAAGGATTGCCTATGGTTATTATGTTCAATATCGCAATAATATCATAATTTTAATATACTGAACACATAATACACGCGTAAAACATAAAAATTCGACCTTTACTAGAAATCTTGTAAATATTTGGGATAATCGAATAGTTTGAAAAATATTAGAGGATCATTAATGGAAATGTATAGCGGATAACTGATTATTTTGAAAGACATTTATTATCCTGGCATTCAATGTTTACTGGAAGACTGGAGCGGTTCCTGACATCCAATCAATAAGAACGACTGCCGATTTTACCGACGCAATAAGATTTCGCTCACGGAATGTCTCCATATATTTGCAAATGTTTATTTCGTTGCCCGGTCTCCATAGCCGCATGGGCGTGCGCGGACCTCTAGTAACACAACGCGAAAGAATTGAGATACGTAGATAGATAAGAGACAATTATGTATATTATATGTTACCATATATATTCCAAAAGTGAGATTATGTATGGACGTGAATTTCTGTAATGTAAAGAATTGTTTTGAAAGATTTTCTTCATTAGAATCCAATGAAATATGAAAAAATAAAATTTTACCTAAAACATTGATTTTATATAGAAATAAAGTTATAATATCGTATGTCATTTAATCACTACTCAGATTAAAGATACGATTAAAATGTTGCAATGTAATACCCTACACTGGCCTTAAAATAAATGCGTGGAATACTAACGCAATATGCAAACGTACCTGTAATGACTCTGACTGGTCTATTTCCAGTGAGGAATAGGTCATTGAGAAGGTCAATAACTTTAAATACCTTTGAGTTCCCATCCCATAAGATGGCACTATACAAGAAGAGGTCGCTATTCGCCTTGCGATATCTGAAGTTACGTGTAATTCAATGCGGGTTGTCTGGGTTGGCGCATGATTTCTTTTCCTACCTCTAATCTATTCGAAACTATGTGGAGCCCGTTGACGGGCTCTTAGTTTCCTGGCTATCTTAACTAGGGTGGGTATAGGCTTATTCCTTATTTTTCCTTCCCCATATGTAAAATTTGTAACTAATCTGCTAATTTAATGAATTATTTTAGTTGCTGAATGTTTTTCGATAGGAAAGCAATCAAGGGAAAATCCCACTTAAGAATATTGTCCTCATTTTACAGAAGATCAATATACAAAACGTTCGATTTCACTGTATTTTTTTTAGACTGTTGCGGTGAGGTTGGTTAAGGGCTCCTCTTCCGCTTTATTTTTCAAGGATATCTTTTCAGTCCCTACAGAGTTTAGACGTCCTCGCATGTCGAGAGAAACTTGCGCACTATTTTAAAGTCCACTCCTCATTCGGACGTATACACTGAAGCTACTTATTTTTACTCTTAGGGTATCGATGCATTCTTCCACCTCCGACTCGAGCTCGAGAAATGAAAGCTTCTCAATTCTGTCAGCGGAAAATGGAGCATAAACTGAAATAGAATGGGAAGGGTCGGGAGGAATATCAGGTTCGGGATGGATGGAAAAGACTGCGTCTTTTCCCACGTAGGAGTTATTTATTTTATTACCACAAAGAGTTAAAATCACTTTATCGAGCATTTATTGTTGACGCCGTCCAGGAGGCTTCCGTCGAATATTGGCGTATGAGTTCTCACAGTGTTATATCTGCTAGTATGTTATACGGTGCCAAGCCTGTCAAAAAATATATAAAGATATTTCTTTGAGTTTGAGTTAAAAGTTTGAGGGTGAGATAATTTGACTTTGCCAATAACTCTCATATAAGAGAATGAACTGGAAGTTCCTGTAACATGAAAAATCATACAGTGATATTGGAATTACCTGAGACACGTACTACGGATCCTCAAGAGAACCCGAATCTTGTGGAGTCCGTCTTAGAAAAGCGTCGGATACTATCCAAAGGATATACTCAGGATTACCTGGCGGACATATACTCTACATAGGGAGCGGATATGACAGAAAAACAAAAGCAAAGTAATGTACAATCTACTATAATTCCATATGTGTTCAGAGCTCGCTCTATTTTTCGATCTCTGTCTTAAATCGACTCAGTCTTCCTGGATTTGACCATTTCTTCCAGGAGAGGCCTAGAAGTCGATTCACAGTCTGTATTCCTTACGTGAATAGAAAAGTATTTTGAACAAATTACACTAGCATAATATGTAAACATATTTTTATACTGTATTTAATCTTTCAGCATCTTGCCCTAAAATAATATTTCTGTTGGCCCACAGAAAAATATTTGGAGATAAGTTTTTCTTAATATTATTTTTATTGCACGCCAGTGTAAGACAACCAGTCGGGTCATCGCACCCACAGCTTTTACAGACCTTATGGTCAGTGGCGAGTATGACTATCCCTTGCGCCACTTTCCTCCACCAACTTACCGCCCACATTTACACCACTTACATGGGTTTCGGCTTAACCGTCGTCCAACAGTTTTTACACAAAAACCTACCATGATAAAAACTTAACGCTACATATTTATTTACCCAACTCAACGACTACTAAATATCGAAATATAATGGAACAAATACTTAATTTTAGAATAATTTATTCCATGCAAACACAGACACCGTTCATGTTAGAATTATTTGATTTATATGTTTGAATACACTCATTTTATTTTTGATATTAGACGTTTAGATGGTTTATTTTTCAAATGATATGTTAAAAATTACTTGTGCTTCTTATATATTGCAACATAAAGTATTATTTTTGATTAAAAGGCTTTGATGAATGAACAATACATATAAATTAGATGATCTCTAAGAGTAAATAATCTAATAAATACATAACTGTTATTATTTTAACATAACTCTTTCGTATTTTTGTATACACATGATTATAGAAACAATTTATTAAATTTACTCAAGTAATGTATGTTTCTATTATAGATTCCATATAATATTTTTACATGAAAAATATCCAACATGTACTATAATATAATTAGATACAATAACATAGAAAATATATGTTTGTGTATTCTATTACAATATCTCCTACTAAATGATGAACAATAGGGATATGATATTTTCAAATTTTATTTTGACAGCCATTTATAGGTCAACTGTTTTACTTTAAACTTACAACACCGTCACTAACGATCAAGAAGAGACTAACAAATAATGGTTTAAGCCAAATATTGGAATAAATTTAAATTAACACGATAAAGAATGATTTTTAATAATATCTAAAAAAATCTCGGAAGCGAACTGGTCGCAAACAAATCATGGCTTCTTACATCCTTTTACTCTTCACCCTACATACTCATACAGCCTCCAAATATCTAGGGTGGCAACGTTATTGCGTTATTAGTTCTAACCCTTCTTAGAGCGGAAGAGGAAAGGTGATTTTAAGGAGGACCGTTTTCATTTCCTTTGTCAGAGTATTTTTGGTGTGGTGGGTCGAAAAATTTGTAAAACCTGTAACAATTGAAATGGTGTATCAATTTTGAAAAAAACACATTTTTAAGAACATTCTATGCGTGTTTATTAAATAGAGTAAATATATCTAATCGAATATGAATATGGCGAAACAAAAAATCTTATATACCATTATAAAATTCCTCATTTGATATGGCGTAGCATAAAGGCATAATGGCACGGCCATATGTTTGATATTTTCATTATTATAATTTTAAAAATGACTACAGTTCATTTGTGTTTAATAATTGATAGCTTTTCCTTTTCTTAAATTTAAATATTAATCATTATGACAAACTACATATTACGTATAAAAAGATATATGAAATCATATTATATTTGAAAATGTATGAAGTGGATAATTTGTATTAATTTTAATTTTGATATATTACTTTATCGTAAAGATATCTAGATCTGTTAAAGTGTTTAGATGCACTTACATCCAATTTATCTATGCGAGAAATTTCACCAAACATGCCTAGGCAATGGAATTTATTTTGTAAATTAGACACAGTTGTTGGACGTCAATGATGCGATTTGGAGTTTTAATTTCGCAGATTTTGTATGTTAAAAGAAACAAAAAATATGATTTCATATTATATTTCAATATTTTCATATGACTTTTTGTTAAGGGATTTTTAACAGTACACACACACATTTATATATATATAGATAGCTATGAAAATTGTAACATATTTATTTCCTTTTCTCTATGCTCCGAATATTGATAATATATGAAAAGCTGCTACAACCTTCGATTCTATGTTAAAATGTCTCGGAATTTTCATTATAAATCTTTTTTTTGACTTATTTACTCGTATTTACATATAAGTAAATAAATTAATCTTTATGGTAAATTTTGCGACATCCGGATTAAAAACTAAAGAGATGAAATTTGTGACAGACTGGCATGGAAAGATGTATGTTGGGCATGACGAAAATGAGCCGCACGATGCATCAAAGAATAAAAACATTCGACAAAACTGAAAGAACTGAAATATGCCGTGTCCATATGCTCTATTTATGAGTCCATTTGAACTTTTATATTCACGTGGATGCGGTCAATGTTAGATTTATTTAAAATTGCTGAATACTCCTACTAAATTTAAATTACTGAATCTTGAAACTGGTTAATGTGAAAACAATTTTACGTCCTGTAATAATTTTATAACTTCCGCACAGTTAATGAACTATTTTGAATAATTATGGAGTACATAATTTCTTGCCCCTAACTTAGACATGCTTTAATTTTATGTGATTAAACTCTTTGTTACCACATATAATTAAGGCACGTTTGGTTCTGCGTGATGTCTATACCTCCATGGCATTTATTACCTTTCCCGAATTATTTTCAAGAAATCAGCCTACGTAGTATATTATATAATAATATTTCTTGGTGAAGAAAACAAAATTCAACATTGATAGCTTATACCAATCAATTCTTATATAACTTAGGAATTGATTGAGATAGTACATAATATATTATCCCGGCAAGCAAAACGTGCAGGGTCTACAAGGATATATAATTTATTGCTTAATTTTCTACAGTTGACTTAACTCCGCAGAATTGCGTAGAAGTCTCGATTTTACGAGAGTTTATTTATTTCACTATAAAAAAATAATATTGTTCAATAAACGTAACAAAAAAAAAAATGTAATAGTAATCATCATTGAGTTTTTTGATTTTTTTTGCCGCGATCTGTACGAGGAATGGTTTTACTATAAACGATATCGCAATAAGGCTTAATAAATCTATTCTAAACGATCAGATTACTCAAGTAAATATTTTATAGCCGTCTAGTATAGTAATAATTGAATTATACTGGGTAAGTTTATTATTACCCTTATACTAAAAATTTATATAATTTCACTACAAGTGTCAATATTTTTTTTAGTATAGAAATAATCTTCATATAAATATGGAATTAAAATATATTATGATAGAATGATAACATACTATGATACAATATAATGCGAGAAAGTCATATTTATGAAAATATGAGCACAATCTGTGTGTAATTTATTTAATATCCGTCAATATATTTGATTTTTTTAATATCTCGTAATAAAATCTAAATATGAAACGGCACAAATATACAAATAGTTTCGGGGGTAAAGCTTTTTTATTTTTTACTTCATTATTAATGATAAATTATCGAGTCTCTTATTCTTTTTTTTTTCTTTGTTTGTTTGTTTGTAACCTTTTCATTAATAAAGACAGTTCATAATAATCTTAGTTGACTGTGTTTTTTACTCCTCGACAATAAATTGTCTCAACAGAAAAAGCTCAATGACAAATATATTTATTAGACTTAGATTATTATTACTTAGATTTAAAAGACCAGCAGATGAGAGACTTTGTTTCGATTTCGCCAACGTCTCATAATTATGATTGTATGTAGCTTTAAATGAAGCATGAATGCCAAAAGCAGAGTATTTACTTACAATTTTACCGACCGTATTATCAGCAATACGAAGGATATAAAATAAAGCTTTTAACCTCCAAATAAAATCAGTCTTGCAGTGCAAAGTCGTTTGCAGTTTTAATTCTGCTTTCTGCAGCGGATGTGATTAATGTGTCAGGAGAACTAATAAAACAAACACACCTGTTACACGGCTGCCATGTTTAATTTCTCTATTTGTACCATTTGCAATAGCTTCGCAATTTTACTGTGTCTTTAAGTGCAATATCCGAATACTTTGAGGAACTGAAACAATCGTATTATTAAAAATCAGCCGTATTAATAATGTTAGAAAAAACTATCAAGTGTTCAGTATTCAGTATTCAGAGCAACAGGCTCCTAAAAGCCAATATAAATACAAAAAGCAATATTAGATTTCGATATATAAAGCTGAAAAAAATATCAAACAACGTATCCATCAGTCAAAGAGAAAATATTTATCAGTCTTTATATGAGATTCTTCCATCGACACCTGAAAAATTGTTTTAAACAAGTAAATATATTGATATTTAAGTTATTAAGTATTAAGAATAAATTGATATTATCTGCAAAAAAATATTATACTTATTTTAAGAAAATATTATACTGCTAAGAGTATTGGCAGTAATAATAATTACATTTGATGTCGTCCAATTTGCAATTAAAGATAATTTTAGGCATAATCTGATTTCAAAGAAAATGTTTCAGCAGTGAACGTATTAAATGCAAAAGATAAGACTACGATTTGAATAGTATGTGAAGTGAAAGTACAAAATATGATCAGTACCAATCTTTAAATGATTACGTAGAATGAAATGTTATGAAACTTTATTTGAAATACTAAATCTCAGAAGAATAAGTAAAATAACTAAACGCTACCATGAAAAATACGATACGCAGTATTAGAATTAGATACACAGTCCTTGACGGGCATAATTAGAAATTTATCTAGGATTGCGGGCAGAGAAATTAAACTAGCTTAGCTGTGGCGTAGTTGGTAGCATGCGCGCCCAGCAATCCGGGGAATGCGGGCTCGAGTCCCCATCTGTCGGATTTTTGCATTCTGAGAATGCAGGACTGGTTGCCCATTGGGTTGAGTAATCGTCTGACAAACAATTCTCGTGAAAAATAATCTATCAAGTCGTCTAAACATTGCAGAGATCCACTTACTCTTCCTTCGGAACGGATATCTTCACATTGTGTAGATCCATATGCTCTACCTTGGGACCGAACGTGATATAGAAAAATAAAATGATATCTGTAGTATTATATACTGAATAGAACATTTTGAATTTCATATTTTGAACCGAAGATTTATTATGTTTCCGACTTAGCAGACTGAATACTAAAAGCATATAAAGTCTTTTCTTAGTTTGTAGATATAAGGGTTGCCTGTTTGACAACCGCTTGCGCTTCAGCGTTAGAGGAAGCGACACCTAACTCTATAGCTGTATGAAAACTATTTTGAGCGACTGACTAACAATAAATGCTCGTGAAACAAATCTGGTAAAATAAATCATCACATTGCGAAGATCCATATGATCCACTTTCGGGGCAGACATGGTGACAAAAATTTATATAACCAAGTATACACGCGTGTACTAAAAGTAATCAATAAAAAATCGTTATTCTCTTATCTGGTAATTCACTATGTCATCAATTAATTCTTTCATTTATGGTATTCGAGAGAAATATTTTAAACAAAAAAAAAACAATGAATCGGCTAAATTTATATTTTTTAGTTTTTAGCTACATGGGTTTCATTTCATAAGTTTACGTACACATTTTAATACAATAAAAATACTGTAAATTATTTAAAGCTGGTAAACTTTCATATGTGAGATCACTATTAGCGACCCGGGTTTCACCTTTCGGCATCTTCAGGCTATATTATATGTGGGCAGTGAGCAAACATATAACATTCTAAGTATGTTATATGTTTGCTGTATACTTATATACTGCTCCCAAGATAGTTGCCATAGATCGGTAGAGGATAGATCCTGATTATCTTCTGACTAACGATGGACAGAGCATCGAGAGTGTCAACTATTTCAGATACCTAAGGGTACATATTACGGGAGATGGCACTTCGCAAAATGAGCTCGGCATTCGAATAGGGATTTCTGGAGCAACTTTTAATTCTATGTGAAATGTATGGGACTCCAAGCTGTACAAGATAAAAACCAAATGCCTCCTGTTCATTGCATACATTCTGTCATTGCTGCTCTACGGCTGTGAAATGTGGCACCCGACAAAGGCCCAAAACAACCGTATTCTGAGCCTTGAGAACAGATGCCTGCGGCGGATTTTGGGCATTCAGTGGTATGATTTTGTTCAAAATGAGAAGATAAGAAAACGGATTATGCAGCCACTTATTACTGAAAAAAATGAAGTTGCATCGCTGGAACTGGCTTGGCTACGTAATACGAGTGCCTCAAGAAAGTCTGAACATGACCAGCCTGTTATTTAAGCCGAACGGTTGTTGACGTCCCGGAAGGCCGCTAAATACTTACTATCTGTAGAATGTATTCGGCAGAGCTACGGGATGCAGGTATGACCTGGAAGGACGCAAGAATACTTGTGGGTGACAGGGATTCTTGGAAGCGGTACGTGGTGGCCATAAGCTTCACTTAGAGAGCAAACATAGAAAAAGAAGATTTATAGAAATGATTGCAATATACTGTGACATATCATTTTGAAAAGATTTATTTGTGAGTTCTTCCATTATTATATTATCCATTAATTATATTTAATAAATATGCCACTAAAATTATCTACTGCGAATAAACTCGGTCGTGAAGGGAAAAAATGTCACATCGTATTCGTTTGTATTGTCGTTTTCCAATAAACAGAGCATAGTAAACTCTTCCTCTATATCCGCTCCATTAATCTCTCCGACTAAGACATCTAAATTAATATTGAGTGCCGCTACGATAGTTCTTATCACGCACGGATAAATCCGGGTCGAGTGAACGTTAAAAATGTTTTGGATCTTTCACACAGTCCACTGTGGTTGAGTTAATAATTTTTATGTGTCCTGGAAACAGTATCGTATTAGGACATTCATAAACCCAATGAATATACTGTTTTATGTAAAATTAAGAAAAATAATTCCAATCGTTAAAAATAATACTGTTTACGACAGGATATTTACCTAGTTGTGCTTAAAGTGTTCATTTAATAATAGGTTCCCAGTCTTTTTTGTACTACGCTCTTTTCGAAAAAAAATACTCAAAATTAGTCACCCCTTTCTCATTTTTTTAGCTCGCGTAATCTGATTATTAATTTCTTCTATAAGAAGCCAGTGCTCCCCAATTGCCTGAAAGCCCCTGAAATATAAAAAGATACGGTTATCCTATCGTATAAATAAAATGAATGCCATGTAATGTGTTGTACGTCTGCAAAATTTGAAATTTATTTTTTGATTATAATTATGCATAAATTTAATTTATGTCGTGGTGAATAAATATTAATAAATATTTAGTTGAATTGATATTTAAGGCTTCTGTAAGTGTTAAGTCTTGTGGTGGATGCATCTGCACGGGATAATCCGCCACTGCGTGGGAGTTAATCTGCGCGTTTTCTCGACCGTGTCCAGCCTTCGCGATGGGAACAAAGCCTTCAGTCGCGCTGTGTGTGATGATATACGGCGAATCTTCACGGCCACTTTGTGCTCTATATCTTTATTATGGAATGAAACATTACATATTTTTGTCAGACCTCCCTTTGTTGCTATCCACTGTGTGACCTTTTTTGTGACCCCTTCCCGCTCTGTGGAATGCATGGCATTATGTTCGCGCGCTGAATCTTTACGGGATTATTTTCATTTTTGTAATTTTACTTTCTATTTTGATCAAAAATTTATATTTTGTTTTTACAGCAACGATGCATATCATAAACAAGTAAGCGCCAACTCATTTATTAATACATTCCTTAGATTAAAAAAGGAAAAAATCAATACTGATACATATTTTATTCAATTACATGGTATATATTTTTATAAAGTTTTTAAATTAAAAGGCAAAAACCGTATGATGACGATTTTAATGCCAGTTTTTTTATACACGACTAAGAAATATTATTCAAGGAACATAAGATATTTATAGAAATTATACTACAGAAACGTAGATTAAATTTATAAGATTTCATTTTATTTAAAAATTGTTATCATAGTCAAAATGAACCATATACAATTTAATGAATACTCGTATACAATACATTAGTCATATTTCTTATAACATTACAGTATTTATTATAAATAATAGCCTTGCTTATTCATTTGAATGCAATATTGCTATAAATAGTAAAATACTAAAAGTATTGCAAACTATATTTCTAATATGAAGCAAGCGATCTAAAAATATTATTTTATTATTTACTTCATTTAATTCTGACTTATTTTTACACTTAAGAAAATTTTGAATAAGAAACTATTGTACAAATATTAGAAACATGATAGAAAATTACAATCAGAGTGTTTTTATTAAAACTACAATGAATGTCCAGAACAGAGACGTAGTCCTCAAACTTTCATAATGCTATGCAAACTCATTGAAATTCAAAAGAGGTATAGAAAGAACGTCTTGTGTTGACTTCATGAGTATGTATAGATGAGATTTGAAGTGAACGACAGAAAAAAGTAGCCCACTCAAAAACCCTCTGTTCACGAGAAGTCCTTTATCTAAAATCTTTTTTATCTGAATAACTCTCGAAACAACTGCCTGCAGCTCGATTGCCCAACTTAATTTTTTAAAAAAAAACATCACGAGAAATGTGCGCTGATCCTAAGAATTTTCCGTCTTATTTTATCATACAATCATATTCCTTCCACGAAATATAATCAATTTTAATTTATTTGCTCGTTTGAATGCATATTAACTTTCCAGGCTACTCTTTCTAGCTTTTCCATTTTGTGAATACAAATTTATTTTGGAGGCTTGAAATATCTCAAAACAATCAATATGACTCTCCAATATGAGTATTCTAGCCCTCAAGATTTGTATTGTGTTCTCAGTGTTTATGTGATACGGTGAATATGCTGCGAATTTAATCAGTTTTCTTTTGGAGAATTTTTCACTCGAAACTTGAATAACCTTTCCTCAGTCTTATTTTCAGATCAAAAACTTTAGTTCCACTTATAGCTTTCAGCATCAAATTCACCTTGTATTTCCAGAATTTTGCCCACTCGGTATCATAAATGAGATTGTTTTTATTAAAAAATAATTATATTTGTAAGGTCTGCATTTTATAATTTATAATTTTTGAGTTACGTAAATATGTCTGGGTTTGAAAACAAATGCCAAAATCAGTATACGAGGCAATATATGAAGATGATACACTCTATTAGATTATGTGTACTTATAATATATTTGAAAATATTTATTTCTTGGATTTTTAAGCATTCTTATGCTTACTTCTTAATTTATATAAGAATTAAAAATATTATACCTTATAAAAATGTAATTCAATCCAAACATGTTAACATCTCAATATTTCATAACGATCTTACATACCGCAATATCAGCAAATTTCGATTGTTTAATTTAAAGTTCTGTAACTTTTGAACGCTTC
>JAGVSQ010002366.1:0-24991 GCA_022683975.1 Rhyacophila evoluta | reverse complement strand
AAGACCAGGTGTGAGGACGGGGCGGGTGGATGGTGGGCACTCTTATTAGTTAAATATCTATATGAGAAATTGGACCATAATCTTTTTTCAAATTTGTAATCAATTTTAAAATATATGTTCAATGTAAACCTCATATTAGCAAAGTGGGCATCCATGGCGCCACCAGCAGGGAAGTTATCAAGCATCCTCGTCATGAGATGGCAGAAGGTGGCATACGCCGGAGCCTCATCATCTAGCAACACAAGAAGAGGGGCTGCCAAATCACACATTCCTTGCATATATCCAGCATCCATGTGTTCCCATACATATCTGGAAGATTAAAAAAAAGTTTTAAATTACTACTAACTATTTTGTAAACTGTCCAAATATCACCTTCTGAATAAAAATTTCTATCTAGCATATGGATAAGATGAACTCATAGCATTTGTGATTACGTTAGCTACCTGTAGAATTTGCTTCAATAATTGTTTTCGGTTTTCAAGTTTAAATATAAGATTATTTAATTACAAATAAATTTTTGACCATACCTATTCTATGATCATGATGCCAATTTCACATGTTTTTTCAATAAATATATGTATTTATTGTTGTATTGTATTGTATCGATATATTGTTTTATTTATAAACAAAAAATACACTAAATATAACTAATTCCAAGGATTTATATATTTAAGACTAACATAATATTAATAAAAATCCAAGAACAAAATGATCAAAATTTTGATTAGAACCCACAAAGCATTCAATAACTTTTAAAGTAGTAGTTTTTCAACAATCTAACAATCAGGAAAGATCTATTATAGTATATGGAATGTGAGCCTTTAATTTTCATATTACAGTCTTAATAATATAAAACTCACACTAAATGCTAATTTGTTTCTTTAAAATTTTAATCACATTTTTCTCTTGACTATTACTTTGTGCCTTGGATGTTTTCTGCTTGACTACATCCAAATGAACAAATAAAATTAATGAGAAATTTAGAGAGCCTACAGCAACCTAATGTACGATATTTATTAATCAATTCTTTCTAGTAAATATTAACATAATTAATAAATCCATATTCTAATTAAGAAGTTACACTTTTATAGAAAATGTATCATTACCTGGTATTATTTATGTGTACATACATCACATTACTTGATATTAAATATAATATTCTTAACACAGCCCAATAATGTGACACCTAGGAAGAGTGATCAATGAACGTAATCAAGTACAGAGTATGACCAACTTGACGATGTTAAGTGTTATGGGTGACTTTTCCTCGTCTTACAAAGGTTACAATAAAAATGAATCATATAGGTTTCACTTTCAAGCTAAGACAAGAGCTACAGGTAGAAGTGGGGTAAGCTTACGCTTGTCATGAGCTCCAAAGATAAAGTGTAAAACATTATAGTTAGTAATTAATGAATAACTTACGTGCACATGATATTTCTTAGTTTGTCCAAGTTGTCTCCAGTGAAATACCAATAATTCCTGTCGCATCGTTGGACATCTTTGTCAATTCTATGAAGATTTAAGCCGAAGTTTTCCAGCAGCTCATTCTGTAAATGAAAACAGGTTTTTTGAAGAATAGATTGCATTATCATTTTTTCTCTGACTGGAAGACTCCAATGAGGAAGTTATGGATAGTTTTGCATCCAGTACTGCATCTTTGAATTTTTTTTTGATCACCTGTGGGATTTGGACTTGCAATTTTTGGCAATGGAGTGGAATATTACTTGCTATTGGAAGAAAATATTTATAAAAAAATATATGTTTTGAAAGTTAATATTTGTAAAACTTACACTGTAAACACCACCATTAGAGCTGGCAGGGGAGACGCAATTAGACCTGGGACCCTCTTTGTTAGTTTCCTGAACTGATGCAGGACCTGGGTCGAGAGTGTCGAATGAAGCACCTGCCGATGTATGCTCTTCTTCTAATGCACCTAAAGGTGACTTGCAGCAGGGACTCGCATTTTCTGTACAAAATAAGAAGAATTTGTCTTTACTGTAATAAATTTGTTCACATAAAATATGGAAATAATAACACAACTGTTTACACTCTTTTTGGATTTTAAGATCTAATTTAAAATTTAGTGGTGAAGACAATGAAAATTGACTTGTATTATGCATAATCATCAATTCTAACATAGATCTGAAGGTTGATAACATTTGATGACATTTGATGACACTAGGTAGAATTATCACAACTCACCTGTTTCCCCTCCGACAGGCGAATATCCCTGCACAATATCAACCGAGGGATTTGTTACAATGACACTCATGTGATTTTGAATATTGATGGTCACGTCTTCACCTATCGAGCTGTCATCACACTCCTGCATTTCCTCAATTTCATCAACACAACTAACATGGCCATTGATCCGGGCCATACCTTCAGCTATCCGCCGAATATCTGAATGATTCTGTTCGGAGATATTATTCCTTGAACCGATATCACCATTTTGAATCGGTCCCTGACTATCCACTTCCATTTCGTGTTCTCCCTCTTCTTCGTGGATTGTTTGAACGGATTCGGCGTCTTCAGGCATTTCAACATTGTCATCTATTGAAGACTCTACATTCAGGGTTGTCACTCTTTGCTTTGTGTCTCTGTTGGAGGGTGTTCCGGTTGATGAGGCTTCTTGATTTTCGCTGGGATCCGGTGATATTACAGGAGGATTCTCATCATCCGACAAGAAACTGCAATTGTCTTCTGAAGCCTGAAGTAATAAATTAAATAAATGTCAATAATCTTCAAAAAATAGTTTTCAGTAGTATACTAAGGATAGAACGTCTATCATATCAAAGGTTACTAAGTATTTTACCTCTTGGTTGGGTTCCACTAATGCAGATTCAGTGAGTCGGGCGATAGAAGCAGCTGTGGCTTCACGATCTCTCTGTCGGACGATAGCTTCCACGGCCAGCCATTCAGACATGGTAGTTTCATAACGACGCCTGTTTGCATCATCCTGATTCTTTCTATCTTCAGCTGTCGAACCAAATCTGGGAAAAATGTTAGTCATTTAAGTAAAAATATATTATACAGTAATTCTGATATAGTTTTATTTTTAATATCCCCTCTGTATTTGGAGTATATGGATCTTTACTACATTAATAAATAAATCTTATTGGTCATAAATTAAGCCCTCCTTAGTAGTATAATTAAGAAATAGGTGCTCAGTTAGATTCTTAAGTGTTAATAAAAAAACACATTCTGAAAATCATATTTTTATATACCAGACTTTTGGCTAGAACGGACACCTTCTCACCCGCATTAGTCCGTGATATCGAGGTTCTAATGTTTAATAAAATATTTTGTAGGTAAAAATCTCTTACTGAACAACATGCCAGTTTACAAATTAAAACTTAAAACGTTAAAAAAATACAGCCCATAGGGTCCACACAACTTGACAAAGATACAAATGAGAACTCGAACCGAACAACTTTATTTTATGGACATGCTGCGTTCATTGTCACATGTCACTTAATCCAGAATCCCGACTCAAACTGTTTTTATAATATGAGATGAAGCATTTCAAATTGATTTAAACTTATTACTAAATACATTGTGGTATTGGATTTACACAAAAAAAAAAAATGATAGAGGTCTACAGCAGTGCCCCATAACCTTTTATCATTCATGGCACATTTGATGTTTTTTCCAAAATTTCGTGGCACACCACCATTAAAAAAAGGAAAAGAATGCCGGTGATATGCTTGTAATATTTTTCTGATATTGGAGAAATGTGCCACGGCACACTCATCATCGTCTCGCGGTACACTACTTACTCTACAGCGACATAGCAGTTGCGGAGAACTGGTCTATACGCCAAGATTCAGTTTTGGCCAGTAATAAAAATGTAAAAATATTTTTAATTTTTAATGTATGAATACTCACTTATAATGTCCAAGAAGATATGGCCAGACATCTTTTCTTATTTCATGCTCCACACCCCCGTAATATGTGAGTCTGTAGACCTCTAAGCTGTTTGATATTACTCCATTTTCATCGGTCAATTCTGACCATTTTTCTTTTGTCAAGCCACCGGCGGCACCATCTGTCAATCAAAAAATGAAATAAAAATAAATACTTTTTAACTTGAGTGTCATTTAAAATGCAAAATATTTTATTGTTCCATATATATGATTTAACATATTGTACAATATTATCTGTAACAAAGTTATAAAAGTCTTTAAATTGGCTTCATTGTTGTTGTTGCTACTGCAAACATATTTGTGTCTCTTCAAATCTAAAATGGCGCATGGGGATAACTAAATTCACTCTAGAGCAGTAGTAGTTAACCCCTTTAGTGCTTATGTCGTATATATCCGCGAGGCATAGTGCATAGTTTTGAGTGCCATCTGTGAATGTATTACTACACAGTTTAGTAGTAATCAAGTAACAGTCACTGTGTTGCTGAGTGGTCGCTCTATAGCGTGACTGTAAAGAGGTTAATTTGGTCCCTACCGCACACTAGTGGGTGATTCAAGCTTGATGGCAGGCGGCAAGGATTTTGTCCGATGCTTTGCGAGTACTTTGCAGTTGCTCTAAATTAAATTACTACGGAATCGGAAAGATAAGACTAAAACAGTTAAAATTTTAAGATACTGTGAGAGCTAAAAAAAATGTGAAACTATATGAGGTGCAATAATTTAGTTACGCTCCTGCGGCGGGTGCTACAAAAGTGAAGTAGACGGCAGGCTCAAAAAGACCCCAGCTCTAGGCCATTGAACATCCCAGATCTCAACAGTGGCTGAGCTCTTTCATCTGGATTTTATAAAATCTTCTATTTGCTTATGTGGCTTGCTTAATTTTAATCTCATCTTCTAGGATGGTCTTATATGTTAGTTTTAAGGAAAAAGGTTTTCAGGTGGAAGTGGTTGAGACAATATTAAAAAAATATGCTTTTCCTTTGTTTTATTTTCTTCCAGTATTCTAGTTGATGGATTTGAAGACAATTTTTTTATCATTACTTTTTCCTAATTTCATTATTAGCAAAATGATTTGTCTAGTTGACTTCACTTTTGGTTGTTATTTCTCCATTTGTTGAATAATATAAAAATAGACTTACCCGAGGGCACGATGTTTGCATTCACCAGCCCTGATAGATGTGTTCTCACAGTGGAGAGGTGCCGACAGTACGCCAGCCAGCCGTAGAAGGCTCTAGAGATTATTTGCCGCCTCATCGTGCTACACACCAAAGCAATAGAGGCTGTCTGCGTAACCGGCTGAAACATTATCACCATACATAAGCAATAACGAAAATTACTTCGGATAAAACGAATGCACAACAAAAAAGATATTTACCTGCACATCGACTGGCAATGGACTGGGGAGTGGTGGTGAGTAATGCGTATCGAGCGATAAACTAGAGCTGTCAGAACTACCGGTGGTTGAGGCTGAGCCCAGTGGCTTCCGAGGAATCCGTGGAGATGCTGGACCACGCTCCATTAGTGAATGACGTGATACTATCAAAAATGAAGATAACAACATGATTATGTGTCTTTTTAATTAGTATTATTTATTTTTTTAGCATGGGGTTATTATTTTTAACCAGAGGGTTGGATAATTGAATTATTTAAGTTAACATTTACTTCTCATAGTATGTGTATATTAATATAATAAATAATATAATACAGAACATAACATAATTGATAATTGCCTTTTTATTTTTCTTTTTAAAATACAAAACTAACCCTACAATAATCACACCAATATGAGCAGTTATGGCTTTATTCAATCTATATTATTCATTTATTGATATCTTCCATCTGAGTGAGAGTGAGTTTAGATGGATGCTATTTTATAAATTTCTAGAATAGAATCTGTCTAACTCACTTAGTAGATTTTTTTTTCTTTCCGAAACTCTACATCTAGTTTGAAGTATTTTTTTGTGTGGAATATATTATTATTTTCTATGCGATAATTACAAAGAAAAGTATCGCATGACATGTTGTAAATGCCTTTAACTTTACTTAAAAGTTAAAATAGATTTTTATTAGACATTTAAGCCAAATAATTCAATAAATTTAAGCAATTATCAATACTATCGGCTGATGGTGCTTGCTGAAAATAGTTTAATTTAACTATGAAATTTGAATTTACACCACGCCGAAAAACTCACTAATATGTATAAAGTCTTTTAAATGGAATTTTAGATGAAGTCAATTGATCATTTTATATTCATACACTTCCAAGATTGTTCCGTGTGACTCTCGTGCCTAATATGCTACAAATACCTTCAGAGAGCCATAACTAAGTCTACTTCTTCTTCTAATTTGGAGCAAAACGACTGAACAAAATCTATAGATTTAAAATAGCCTAGAATCACAAATAATTATTGATAAAATACTTTCAATCGATGGTGAAAATTCAAACCAATATGTTATTAGTCCTCACCGTATTTACCATATTCCTGATGATTAATATTGTTGTTGACGATCCTGAAGACATAATCCGTGGCTTGATTTTCTGTATTGTTATTGGCTGCCGAGGGACTAATTTCGCTTTCCGTGTCATCATTATTGTTGGGGTTTCCCTCTGTTACAATCGGAAGAGGTCGTCTGCGGAGTCTTCCACGTGGAAGCACCTGTACCATTAAATAAAAAATGATATTTTTTACAATAGTTCAGCTGTCACCTACAATATTTTTTTGAAGATTTTCCAATTCTCCTTATTGCAGAATGATAAATCTTAGGTATTTAATTTAATTTGTTTTTTTTTAACATTGAGATAAGAAGAATAAAATATGACGCTGTAACATTATCCATTCTCCAACAGTGTAGTTGGTTGACCAAATATAGTGGGTTATTGTATTTACATTAGGAATCTTTCCAGCTCCTCTCTGCGACCACAATGGTGGATCAAGTTGTCCGTGAGGAAGAAGACCAGTTTCCAAGCAGCTCAAGAATGCCAATAGATGTCCTCCTATAAAGAAATTCAACTATAAAGTAAATAGTCCCGGATCAAATAGCCTTTGATTCAATTGTTAATTTATAGATATTCGCGTTATATTCGGGGCTTATGCCGTTAGATTGGTGACACGTCTATTGAAAAAGGTTGTAAGAAATATTGAATTTCCAATAATCTGGATGAGAGTTAGGATAATATTTTATGGGAAGAAAATGATGCATCGAGTGGTAAACTTCAGGCGACACTAATGATTATTCAAACATGTCTGAATAAACAAATTATATTTTTTATCTTACAAATTATCTAATTAATTTTTGTTTTATTTTTCATTCCTGCTCCAACGTTATATTTGAGCTAATACGGTATAAATGTGATCTTTGTAAATCAAAATTTGCCAGAATTTCAAAATTTATCTCACCTATAAATTTGACAGTAGAAATCAGAGACATCGTTGTTTTTATTATTTTTATTTTATTGTAGCCATAACAACTGACAATAGTAGTAAACGCATAACACTAATAATGACATTGATTTTGACAGATGGATTAGAAAATTTGCTGGAGATTTTCATAACAATTGCATATTTAATTAAAATTCATTAAATTCACATCAATTTAAGATATTTAGGAATCGATTAATTGATAAATTAAATAACATACATAATAGGTGTGTATTATAAATTGAAATTGTTTAGTTTAATTCTAAATGAGGTTACCTTTTGGGAAATGAATTGGGGGCCGTTGGACACCATCTTGTCCTACGAGTACTACAGTGCCGCCTCCTTCTGCCCCCTGATGGCAGTGCACGTAGACTACATCTTCTAGGCTCACATTTAACGCATACTGCCAGTAACTACTGTAAAATAAAAAAACATGCATCATTGAAATTTGTTAATTCTAAATAACAGGATGATACAGGAAAAGGAAACTTGATGAAGAAGAGTGAATGAGAACCATTTACGCATTATATATATATAACAATATATATACAATACAATATAACAATTTAAAACTCTCCACATTGATGACAAAAATAAAAACTGTCGACATTCATGAAAATTGATTTAGCTGAAGTTTGATAAATTTGAATAAGTGGAAATAAAACAAGACTGGGACTTCATAGTATCGAGAAATCTTATAGTATGTTTACAATAATTCATTATTAACTTAATCAATTCTAGATTCTTAAAAATTTCAGATCAATCCTATATTCTAAATGAGAAATACACATGTTTTAATTGTTTAGAATTCAAACCAGCTGTTTTAGAGATTTAAAAATAACTAATTCTCTTTTGTCATAGAATTCTTTAGTTGCTAAGAAAACATTTAATTTTTTATATATTACTATAATGCTGCCAGTATAACTTTATATATTTTTTAAAAAATATGATATTCCATAATCAACTCATTTCAAGTATTGACACATATATATATACATTTACCAAAAATATAAATAGCTTTAAATTTCCAGTTAATGTCAAGACTATTAGGCATGGGTAATATTAATTTAAGTGTCAAATAAAATTAAGTGTTTTATGCTCAAAACGTCAAGTATTTTTTTAAATAATATAGACGTATTATAAATAAATATTTCTGAATCGTAAATGATGCGGCATTTCTTACTATAATATTTAGAGGTATAAATTTTGAGAGGGGGATTAATTTTTTTTTAGATATACATATATATACAACTTTGAATGGTAAATAATGACATAGATACCTAATCCACACACAATAAAATGAATAATGAAATAATGAAATGGGTGTTTTTGCAAATAGCACAACCTTTTTTTAGAATAATTATAAACCATAGAATATCTAGCCAGAATATTGAAAACATCGATGCAGATACACAATTAAAATAAATAAATAAATACTTTGAGTATTGTCTTTGAGTTAAAAGCTGTTGAGAAGCGGTTAGTTATTGTTGCAGTAGTCATTAGATGTTACTCACATATTCAAAAATAACTCCGAAGTTTTTCTTCTCGGCAACCCTTTTCCTGATAATTGTTCATAATAACAAATTGAAGGACAACTGGCTCGTCTATGTTAACATGCAAATTTAACAAAAAAATATGGGGAAGTTAACAAACAATAACAATAAAAAACACAGAATATTTTTGATACTCCATTCAATTCACGAACGCTTAATCCAATATGTTCATTAATCTGCTGTTGTTATTACCTAAACTTTACTGTATACCTTGACATTTTTGTATTTTATACATTCCTTTTGTAAAAAATATACATACAGTAGAGTGACACTAAAAAATTCAATTGTCAAAAGCTTAAATCTCATCAACATTAAACTTCTTTTAAAAATCATATTAAAAACGTCCGATCTTATCAACTTACAGGAGAAGACTGTCTTAGCCCATTCATTGGTGAGTTGATTTTTTATAGAGACACGTTTTAAGCCCTAAAATCTTTCACTGCTATCAATTCAACTTATATCATAAAATGAATCGAATTGGATATCCGATTTGTAAACAATGCTCTTCTATTTCCAAATAATGAACAAAACATACTGAAAAGTTATTCTAAATCGGTAAGAATATGTATAACATTACCACGTGTAGATGCTCTCATTTCAGAATCAAAGGACCACTTGAGAACAAATTTGAACGCATAGGACTGATTTATGTGACATTTTATATGTTTCTGAGAACACCAATATAAATAAATTTCTCTAGAAAACATGATAATTATTGAAAGAGCATAAAGGAATTTTTCAATGCTGAACACAACTTTTTTTACTAATTTTTTTGTAATGTAATGATATGATTGTAATGACTTTGACATATTTTTGATAGATCTATCTAGTATTTGTATTAAAATAAATAGTAACCTTTTATTAAAAAATAAAATAATGGCTTTGAAAACAAGGTTACAAGGCGCACGGATATACATGTATGTCCATACTACTCAAAGGGTTAATGATAATACATGTGTCATCAACACTATATTACATATTTATTTATTTTGTTCTATATTTCAATGTAAACATCATAAAATTGTTCTAATGTCAGTTATAAGTCAAGACTTGTCTTATGGATGCCCCCAGAAAGCCTCAATCCTGTCTATCTCTTTTTCCGACTGACAATCTGGCATTATCAAGAAACAATGGGTACTATCCACAGGATGTATTTGATGGAGCGAGAATGGTGACATGAACTGAGATGATGCAGAATAATAGAGAACACATGAAGTACTGAGTGGAGGTCACATGCACCACACAGAGAATGGATATAGTCAAAGTAGAAGAAAAAGAAAAATAATGTTGAAGGAATATATATGGTAAATAGAAATAATACATATGATTTCAAGTAATATAAGAAATAGACATGAATTCAAAGAAGTGGGACAATGATAAAAATGCAATGATTTAAACGGATTACAAAACACAATTTATTTTGAATTATTTAGAAATTAAATTCACATTTGTACATTACAGTAATTCAAGAGATCATTTCCACCAAATAAGTTTGTTTCTAATTGATCATTACTTCTCCATTAGAAATTATATGGGTACACAATATAAAGAGATAATCAAACCTTTTGTCTTGCGTCTCACTCTCTGAAAATCCGTTCATGAGTTGGTTAGGAGTCCATTTGATGATGAGGCACTGCGCCATCTGGTGGAGGCTCAGATAACCGGCCATCGGCTCCGGGACTTCTTTCTAAAATTAAATAATCACTCACGGGTTATTTGCTTCCATCATTGTGAAAGGCATGAATTCTTATATGAGTTAGAGGGGTAAAATCATAATATATGTTTGACATAGAAAGTCAAGGAAAAATTATGTTGTTTCTACAAACAATTATGTTATGTGGTATGAATTTGCTTCGGATATCGATATATTCCACTTGAATGAGAGTAAGGTTATTCATTGTTATTGAAGCTTAACTATAACAGGAATCAAAAGAACTTCATAGAATTATTCATCATATGAGTTGACCAAGGTTTTCAAGTAGATTACTCCTGGAAGACTTCGATGACAACTTTAAAAAGCACTTCATGTTTTTTACGCTTTAGCAGATAATAATGACAACTTTATCTTATTTTTAATTGTATCTGCTGCAAATATGGAGTATATGGGTATACACAATGGATTCAACTATTTTTAATTTCTATGAAAATATTTGGAATAGTTTTATAATTCTTCTTCATCTTTCTTTAGTTGCCTTACTGATGGCTAAATATTTTATAGAGATTTTCATTTGTCGCACAATATCTAACATGTGTTTTGTGTTTCGTCTACTGTCTTTCATAACACAGAAATTATTGAAAAATTTACAAAGCCTAAAAGCTCCATACTCACTGGTTGCACCATGACATTGTTTTTGCCGTATAAGAGTGTTGCACGACTGTTCTGATGAAGACTTTCGACATAATCCTTTGCGCAATGTGCCACACTGCTGCCAACACCGCAAGCTGCACTTTGTCCTGCTAAAACATAATTTGAAATCAAACATGACCCAAAATAATAAATCAAAGACAATAAAACACTTTGTAAAGTATTGAAGAATTAATACCGTTGGCGTACAATTGTCAAACACATAGCTATGAGTAAATGTGACGACTGGGACATGGAAGAAAAGATAAAGGCTCTTCAATGAACAGTTAGATATCAGAAAACTACAAACACTGAGGTATAGTAGCAGATTTAGCCTAATTCGACGCAGATAAAAATCGATATAGCCTATGGAGAGTTGTAACAATAGATATTCATTTTTCTCATTATTTGCCTTTTAAAAAAGTGTTTACATCTAGTTATTAGAGAGACAATATATTTTAATTGAGCAGTGACCGATACCTGCAGCTGCTGATCCGGCCATCGCATCTTCAGATGAAGTGTTGAGACTTCGTCTGTAGTTGAGGACAGGGCGCCGACTTGATGGAGGAGTTGTTGTACCTGCACTTATTCGATGCCTTTGGACCTGCAAAATAAATTTAAGCTCAATATAATATTAAATAGTTATCAATATAAATTACACAGAAGATAGCACATTTAATACTCATTTCATTGCTCTTAAAATGTTTGCGGCGTCATATTGCAATGCGATGATCTTGATAACTGTATAAATGAATGTCTATTTTAAATATTTTTAACTTCAATACACTAAAGTGTGTGGTAACTTATATTCACTCCCGGGACTTTCTTGTCGAATAAAGTAAATATCTTCTCGATATCAAAGCTTCAGGATAAAGTTGCTGATATTGCAGGAACACGTAACTCGACTTTTTGATGAAAATGACTTTTCTTATTATTTGCTATCCCTTGTATCACTGTCACATTTTTGTATTAATAGATGTGTTTAGTTTCAACGCGGAACGCATTTATTCATTTTTGCAATACCAAATGCTATTTTTAATTTATTGCAACACCACACAAGTTGACACATTTTATGGCGGGAACGGTTTGTTGACGTATTCCAGGGCGCGATTACGTAAAAACGTTTCCATTGTAAATTATTTTAAAACAGGTAAGAGTTTACTAGTTTATACATTTCTGAGATGTGTAATACTGCTATTAATATCACATTTGTATCAAGCTTTAGGTTTTAAAATAAGGGAATGTTGATTTTTGTATATAATAATTAATTCTCATTTATGTTTGATATCTATGGTATCTTATAAATAAATTTTCCAAAGAAGCTATATTTCTAAGTTTTATATTTTTGTAAATTTTTTTTTTTGTCTCTTGTGTAAAATTAGTCAACGTAAGATACATGTTCTTGCAATATTGGCGACGATATGAAACCGGATATAAGGACGAAACCAGGTATAAGGACGGGGTGGATGGATGTAGGGAACATTTGTAAGCATTAAGAAGTCATAATCTTATAATAAATTTACTAGCATAATTATATAGATAATCTGAATAAATCTCTTACCAGTTCTCCAGCTGGCGGATCGGGCCAATATCTGTCAGGAGGCCGGGCCCTTGCATATTCCAAGGCGCAGGGCCCCACGAGTAGAGAGGCCAGGATCGATCCGCAATCAGGGTCCGCTACGAGCGCTCCTCGTTCATAATAACGACTAGCATGTCGGGCCAGATGTTCGATTATGCGCGCCAAACGACGCTCGAATAGCGCCAGACGAATCCATAGATATCTGATAAGAAAAAAATGAGAACGTACATGAAAACTACATTATATTACAAGATTTAAATGTTATTAAAAAGGGGCACACTTCTCCGATCATATTGACATCGTGTGTAGACTGACTATACGTCCCGTTTGCATCATATTTGAGCAGCTGCTGCAGGCGCACAAATCGTGGGGAGCGCAAAACTAGAAAGGATAACATTATATTACTATTAATATTACTATGCGACAGCTAAAAAAATGGGGTGATTTTACTCGCTCCAGAATGCTGAATACGTAGCTACGCCACTGATAATATTTCATGGCTCTCCTGCGGTTTTAATTTAAATCATACCTGTAACAACTCGGAATAAGTAGGTGAGTCTTGTTTTTCTTCAAATGATGTTCCTAGGTGAGGTAAGTATTGTGTTTTGGCAAGCTCGGAACAAACAAGTATGTCAAAAAGTATCAAAATTGCGAGGTTACCGAAATATATCTTTTTTACGAATATGATCATTATTGCATTGGCTTAGTCGTAAATAAAAAAGTACTGGGGCAGTATTAAATTTTAATGCCCCACCTTTTTTTGCCGTTTTAAATAACATATATATTTTGCATGTTGGTAGAAATGCTTGAAAAAATGTTTGCGAAAAAATTAAAATGAATCATTATGCTAGTTAATAAACGCTTAAAATTTGTTAAATGTGCTCAAAAAATAAGTTTCATGTTTAAAAAGTGGCAGGGCGGTGCTCTGGCCCCATCACACCACTGGATATATGATATTTAACTCAATTATAAAAAATAAGTAGAATATAAATGGTTCCATGAAAAATTCACACAAAACAAAAATGAGCATATATCGCATATGAAGTTGCACGCAAAACGTTCGCAAAAATAAATAAGAAGTCCGTTTTTAAGTTGTACGTATGTAATAAAAAATATTTTAAATAATTTAAAACACAAATCATTATCTCTAAACTATTTTTTTCAGAATGTCCTATCGTTGCGATGGCGTAGCAATATTATGGACATAATATATTACACCATATTAGAAAAAAAACTACCACGAAGATGATCAATCAATTTGACAGTTTAACCAGAAATCCGTAAAGCATAGTCATAAAAATATATCCGTTTTCACCTTTTTATTCCAATAATATTCCATCAATATATCATATTATCATGTCATACAAGTTCAATCTTTCGAGGACAAATAATATTAATTATTATATCACAATTATCTTTGTTGCGAATTTGTGAGATAGTTTGCTGATGTCGTCAATTGGAAAACTAAATCAAGCAAGGCCGTGTTCTGATATGAAGCAGAGACGCGGCTGCACCATGTAAGGGGCGGCATACGTAGCGAAATTAAATGCTCCAAACGCACGAATGATGCGGAGGCGCAAGATATTATCGTGAGTCGGCAAAAATCTGGTCTACGTCCGAAAGTAGAAATTAGGAACAAGAAATACTAGACGAATGTACGAAAGTAGAAATCTCAAGATAGGACGGGGTGAGACCTAAAAAAAATGAGAAACCAGAATCTTTGGGAGGATGTGAATAGAGCAAATGATTTTAAATAGCGTGAAGATGAGCACTCCTGGAAATGGAGTAGGTGAATGAAGCCTCGTATAGTTAAGACTTATTTTTATAGATTTTTCTACGAAAATTAGTTGTCAGCCAATTGCTCAACCCACTGGACATCAATCTACAGTTTTCGGACCTTTTAAAATTCTTGCATCTATGGTATTAAATTTATGGCATTAGAGTTTTCTCGTCTTTTTTGTCAATTTTATTTATATTTTAACCTTTTTTAATTTTAATTTAACTTTAATCGAATTCAAGCTCACTCTGTATTAATTATAATTAATTTTATTCGTCATGTTTTAACAAGTTTATTTCAATACGGCTGTATAAAATATTTCAAGTCTCTTTTTGATGATCTGTGATGATATTAAAAGTTGAAAGAAACACAGTTAAAAAACGACAAAATTCACGTTACTACTGTCTGCCGTTTGGGAGAAATTTTTGTGACAGACATACACACACATTTATTTGATATTTAGTATAGATATAACCAGTGTTGTAATGGCCCCAAATAAAAAAGTACCCGGATGATATTTAATTTTATCCTTCCCACACCTTTTTCGTCATATAAAAAAATACATTTCTTAATGAATTTCGAATGTTAAAAAAAAATGTTTATAATAATTTAAAAATATATCATATACTAGTTAATAAGCACGTGATATCAAAATATTTGTTAAGTGAACTTAAAAAGTAAATTCCGTGCCAAAAAAGTAACATGGCTGTGCCCTGGCCCAACTACACCACTGGATATAACATTTATAATCATTATACTTTTGTATGCGATATTGTAAATGCCGTGAACTTGTAAGTTGTATTATTGTCAACATAAATCAAATGACCCATGTATCGCTTAGTTTATACTCCTACATTTACAATTACTGTCACGTTCTTTCTTGATCCTCCAATTCATATATTGACGGAATGTCGTTATCCTTTCTCTTGACAACGGTTGCCTACGCATATTTTCCGTCAGGATTGCGTGGTTCGGGCACGGAAAATGTCCTGCACGCGTGGGTGGTTAAAATATACTTTGCTTAACTTTGGTTGGCATAATTCCTTTATATTACATAATTTTACTTGTCAAAGAATTTCGTGAATGAAAAATTCTCTCAACAATGTGGGGTGAATTTAAAATAAAAGGATCACAAACCCAGATTTGAATTGTAAATAATGTTTCAACCCTTTGAATGTTAAGCAGTAATATATCACCGTTCGAGATGTCACTGAGAAATGCTAGTAATGATCGTTTTATCGGGTTTCCCAAGCTATGTTTCACGAAATACCGGTGTTCCGCTGAACCTGAATAGGTGTTTCGCGACAATTTGGAAAGACTGCCACACATTTGAAGATCGTCAATTTCATATTAAAAAGCGAGTGGTGATCAATCTCCACTGACGTATATGACGACAAGTATATAGGAATCGCATCAAAGAGATGGGGTATATTGTTTTTACCTGGCCGGCTGACAAGTCTTCTCAGTTTGACGACAGTTGCCAAATTGACAGAATGGTTAGCCGCGCTAATAAATATTGTTCATACATCCGATAAAGCTGAAAAAGATGCAAAAAAGTCAAAGTGCAAGAACAGGTTCAACGTCACACCAGATATTAGAATGCTTACCAATATTGTGCCTGATATCAAAAAGCTATGCAATTCAAGGATTCAAAATCATCAAAGTCATTAAGTGCTTTATTAATACGTATTTTCATGTTTATATTATATTATAGTTGTAAGTGCAAGCATTGGAGAATGGTAGGAAGAATTTGTTTGCTCATAAAAATACAGACGTAGATTTAGAAATTTCTGTTTTCTTTAGGACAATACAAAATAGTTTTGGAGAAGAAGTAGTTAAATATAATATTGTACGGTGTTCAGAAGTAGATCAAACTGACCATAGGTATCATATCACGACAGAAAGTGAAATAGAAGATGAAGTTGGTCATGGAAAATGTAAATGAAAGTGAAGGTATTGAGAAATTAAAAACAACAAGATCAAAAACAAATTTATCAGTGATCAGATCGCACGTTAACGATCTACTTATTATTAAGTGTATTCTTCAATATTCTTCAAATAACTAAATTCAACTATATCTATATAAATAAAAATGTAAATATTCGTTTGTTCAAAATCTTAAATCTCCGAAAGTTCTTCCCCGATTGCTTTGAAATTTTGACACAACGTTGCATTTAAATACGGGCGTGTTTTTAAATACACACAATTATATAAATGTTATATCTGTGATAGGTAAAATCATGTTTTTTTTGTAAATAGCGCCATTATTTTTAACCCGACTGAGCTACAGCAACGCGTGACCGGGTACAGCTATTTTCTTATGAAAAGCACTCGGAAAACCCATTTTTATATAACAGACACATCCTTCATCCACATTAGTTTATTATATCAAGATCCTACAGTAGAGTTTTTTTATCAAAAATATTTTTTAATATTTTCAAATTTCTCGCTATAATTCGAAAATTTTTAAATACATCGTAGCAGCCAAAGTGTTAATAATAAAAAAAATACTACGTACGTTTCTAAGATGAAGCATCTAAGTCTTCACAATGTAAAAACATGGTGACTTGATTGTTTTTTTTTTCATGATAACTAGTGACAACCAATAACCCAATACACTGGGACAGTGACGTAGCTACATACTCATATTTTTAAATCCCGGGCTAGCTAAAAAAATGTACTTCGAAACCCCCCCTATAAGGAAATGAAAATGAATTTTTTTTTAGGCGCGAGATGTGCCAGTATTGATGCCAATACGGAAGACAATGCCTAATAAAATCGATTCGGTTATTGATATCTTTCATCTTACTGAGGTTTAAACAGATGCCATTTTACAAATGGAAGGTGATGGTTTTCTTAAACAAAATTGCCTCAGTGTTGATCTCTTCCAACTGGGTGAGAGTGAGTCCAGATAGATGAAATTTTATAGTCTGTATAATTCATAGAAAATAGTATAAATGTTTCATTAATTTCTTATATAATTGGTTACGATGTGTATTTAAATAAACTTTACAAATAAGCCAACATAATTATAACTACACTCACTCGACCACTATGGACATAAATATCTTGATTATAATGTTGTATTGTACGAAAAATATACATTATTATGAATAAAAATGTTGAAATTATTTGAATTTTTAAAAACTTTTTAGGTCATAGTGTGCTTTCAACTTTTGCGTAGGAAAACTTAAGTCATATATTCATCTATTCTAATTTCAATCCGACCAAATAAGATTAAAACTTCATCCAAAAGCTAAAAAAACAAAGCTCGCCTTAGTTAACTTGGGGCGCTTAAATTTATCTTGTTTTGTTTGGAAAATTGCTTTTTAAGTTAAATTTGTCACTAAGAATAATAATTAAGTTTGGAAAAACTAAAAAGAAAATGTATTAATTATTTTCTTTTACAAAAACAGTAAAAACAGTGGTTCATCATCATTTCCACAGGACTACCATTTCTTCTTCTTCACCCCTCCAGTAATCTCTTACATTTCACTTTAGTAGTTAGATATTAATCGTTGGATTTCTTTTTAATTTATTCTGTCAAGAAATCGAGCTGTATTAGTAATCGATCTAACTTCAGAATTAAAAATGGCAAGCCTTTTCATAGAATAGGATATCATTTTTATCAGTGCCTTGTCTATGGTACATCCAGTGGCGTAGTTACCGAGGAACAGTTACTACAAGAGAATGATTAACGGATGACACAAACTTAGAAGTTATTTTATTAGCTAGCGTGAGAGCTAAAAATAAGATAAACAATTTTACTTGCTCCAGGGTGCTGAATATGAAGCCACGCTATTTTAAAGTATAAAGCCTACCTGCCAATTGCGATGCCAATTTGGAAAGAAATCTTTGTCACTAATGAAATTGCCCCAGTTATTGATATCTTTCATTCGAATGACGTGAGTTTGTCTCTACATATCCATTTTATCAGTGGAGTATATAAATCTGTACTTTTTGAAAACTACTCCCGAAATTACGTAAATAGGTCTATACATTGTAAAGAGGGAATTCAACAGATTTTTTACGAGATATGGTTGTTAGTACTGCATCTGAAGAATTTTATGAATCTTACAGCCGTAGTTTGAACCCACAATCTTCATTTCTAAAACACGCCCACTAAGCTCTCAATTCTATTTTATAAACTTCTGACTCAAAATTTCTTACTCACTCGCAAGTTATCTTTTTTAATTTTCCTTCTTAAACCTTCTCAAAAAGTTAAATTTATTGTTATTTTTAATTCCTTTGTTTCTCATATGTTTTTAGCTAGTAAATTTATATTATTTTATTATATTTACCTTGTTTAAGCCAAAGGAATTAATTAACCCTCAGTTTTTGAAAACTGGTATACGTTCTTTCAAAAGGAATCTAGCCGCAAATCCCAAATTATTATTAAAACTCAGCTTTAGATCATGGAAAAATAAGTATCTACCAAATATGCTTGTAGAGGAAAGGGGAATCGAGCCTCATTTACGGCCTTATCGATCTGTGCGGGTTAATACCTTTTGCCTAAATAGCGACGATATTATTGTTTCTATATTGTAAATGCCTTGTATTGATAAATTTGAATGTTTTCAACATGCGAAAAAAATGAACACTTGTCCATCTTCTCTAGAGATAGAAAGTGTTTTGTTAAAGTGAATCTAGGTGAGTTTAAATAAAATTTAAAGGTTTACCTGACAGTTGGCGGCGGCGATGACGACTGCACGGACCCAGTGCTGCCCTTCTTGGTGAGCGGAGGACGATTGGTGGAATCTCCGCTCGATGACGACCTCCTAATCGGCTCTGAATGCTCAAGGTCCAGCACCTTTTGGCTAATCACTGCTGCCTCTTCGCAGTGCTTTAAATACAAAGAAAAAATATAGATTTAGTGATTGATATACTAGCAATAATAGTATTATTTAGATCTTCCATAAGTTGAATGTCGATAGGTCAAAACCTTTTGTTACTCAAGTCAGTCCAATCAGCTATTGGACCCATCGGGCCATCTGAATTGATTACCACAAAGGTGAATTCCATTGCTTTGAAAAAGTTTACGGCTTCATATAACGAACGTGATGATCTCTTTACGTAATTGTTTGTGCCAAATAAGTCTCCGATAAAAGGGTATGTAAAAATATCTGGGTAATTACGCGGCGGCTGCAAATGGAAAATAAATTTTGTTCTTTCGAATAAACTTGTAATTAAGTTAATGTTTCGTGTTCAAAGAAATTGCACGTACTCGTATAGTAAATAAAAGAGTAAATACATCTAAATGACTACCCGGCTACCGATACATTTTGTCCGTGCGGGGTGCAAAATCTGTTCATATTGAATGATTTTTCTTTTCGTGATAACAGGAAATATATATATGAAATTACATGGATTTTGTCAGGACCGCAGTATTATTTCATACTAACCGATTTCTGACACTAAGTGTTTTCATGTTAAAGGATTTTCACTGTATATTTTGAAGTTGCCAATGGGTGCGTAGTGTTGCACAGTATATAATTATCTTAAAGTGACTGTACAATTGCGAATGTTACTATAAATTGAATGCTATTTTTAAAAATTCCAAATCTCTAAAAACCTCTTTGAATTTTCAACAACGACAACACTAACGGTTGAGGTTTGGGTTATAGAAGTTCTACTGTAACAAAATTCGATATTCCCATGAGACCTTGTGGAATTTTTCGGATATTCGGTTTACCGTAAAATTTATAATAAAAGTAAGTGACAAAGGCTTCAATTTATTATTTTATTATTATAGAAAAGTCCGGGGGTTTGAAACAAGATAAGAAACTCGATAAGGGTTAAAAAAAATAATGTCTTTGATATTATAATTAACTTTTTTGTTTAAAGTAAAATTTTTACGAGAAATTTGTGGAAGCAATTATTTATCCCACATCACTATGTACATAAACTATTAATTATTATTATTTCATTTATTTATTGAGAAAATTACAAATTACAGACTCAAAGCGTTTGTAATACGAATACAATTCGAGTCTTTTGAAAAATAAATCTACTATAAAGTATTATAACTAAGTTTTCCTGGTTAGCGTAGTTGGTAGAAATCCGGAGAATGCAGGCTCAATTATCCATTTGTCGTATTTTTTTTTTTTAAATGTAGGAGTCGAAGCCCATTGGGTTGGGAAATTATCTGACAAGCGATTCCCATAAAAAATAATCTGTCAAGACGTCTTTACATTACGGATATCCATATACTCCACTTCCGGGCGGATATTTTCACACTGTGCTAGATCCATATGATTCACTTTGGGAGCGAACATGGTATGGAAAGAAGAAGAATGATTTTTTTTTATCAATATGTCGAAAACAAAATTCACAAGTTAAATGTATTTAAATATAGTCTATATATATAAGTGGATATCCGTATACTCTACTTCCAGCGTGGATATTTTCAAACTGTGTAGATCCATATGCTCCACTTCGGGAGCGAATATGGCATAAAAAAAGTAACTTAGATGATCAGAAATAATGAAAATGATGGAAAAAATCTTTAATAACTGTTAAAATATTGTTTATTTCAAATATTATTTAAAAATGAAAAATATTTCTATTTTCTGGAATTTGTGTATTTCGAAGGATGTCTATTGAAATAAAAACGAGATAAATAAAGAACTACAAGATAAAAGTCCAATATTGCATAAAATATAATGCTAAGCCCCGCCAATCGCTGCGAACGTTTTATGAAAGACAATAAAATATCAAATACATTGTCCTCTGGTATCGATACAAATATTGTATTGTGTATTATTTTCTTTAGTAAAAACATCATAGTATTTTTCAAGCAGCAATCAATATCCGATGCTAGTGTTACATTTAATGATTCATCATACTGTACGATTAATAACCCAACCTAACCCAATCTAACCTAACATAACTTAACTGACGAACTGACTGATATCAATATCTTTTTAAAAAAAAGTAAAATATTCAAATGCATTTCAACAAAAAGCAGACAAAATCTGGCCGTTAAAAAGTCAATAAACTGTAAAATTAACAAAACCACTAATTAATCTTTAAACCAGCTAACTCCACACATGGTCTAAAAACCGATTTTTTTAACCGAAAATTTTGATGGCATTTTATCACACATAGAAGCACAGTATTAAAAACAATGAAATACGTAGTCACCCGTAGATGCCAGCCAACTCAGAAACGTGCAGATTTACCAAAGTTTTTTGTTGCTCCTGAAAATTTGGCAGAAATGGAGTTGGCTGGTTTGCCGATTAAGCATCAACATAGTTTTTTTGTTCATTGTTTTTATTCCTTTACGAAATAATGTTCATACTTTTTTATGTATGTTTCTTGAATGCGGTATTATTGTAATTCTCATTTTGGGTTTTTCACTGAAATATTTCGTTATGCTGAAATTACTACTTCGTTAAATCTAGAGTTTGTTTTGCTCATATACAATAAAAACATTACTTCGGTATTCGTTATAGAGAGATTTAGCCTGTAGTTGTTTAGCACAATATTTTAATACACGTATCTGAGAATATTAATTGAATTTAGATGCTATATCAAATTAAACTTTGTTACGAATAAGATATTGTCAAACTCAGTGGAATAATGGTATTTTTTTGCCATCGTTATTAAATTGAACTATATAATAACTCATTGTTATGCTAAAGTCTATTCAATTTTAAATTCAAATGAAAGATTTTACGTGAAATCTTTTTCAAATATTAAACTTTGAAACATTAAAATGCTAATTTAAAAATATTCCAGAGGGTAAAAAAAATGCTCATTTTGGCAAGAATATACATTCAGATCAATTCGCAGTCTTTTAGAAATTTCTCTCTTCTTCTTCGCGGGTTGATTTACAATCCTTATACACTTTTTTTTTACTACGTCTGCTCCAAATTTGTAGGTTTTCAGTTTTATATCAATCATCTGTTATGTATCGATTGTTCCAAGTCAAATTAAGTGACATTTTAGTAATTCTGAGTTAAGTACGGCGTAAGGTTTACTGAAATTTTATCCATAGGCTACCAAAAAGACATTCTTCCTAAATAATCTGAAGTGTTTCTAAGCTAGATTTCGACTTTTCAGTGTTCTCAGTTAAAAACACAAAGACAAGTTTTTTTAGAATTCATTATGTAGTTTTTTGCTAAATATAGACATTGAGAGTGTCGACAGTTTTGGATATTTATGGGTACACATTATGGAAAATGGCACATCGCAGACTGAGCATACTATTCGAATAGAAATACCTGGAGCAACCTTCAATTCTATGCGAAATGTCTGGAACTCTTCAGCTGTACAAAGTGAAAACTAAATGCCGCTTATCCAATGGATGCATTCTGTCAGTGCTGCTCTACGGTTACGAAACATGGCATCCAAAAAAGGCCCAAAGCGACCGTATTTTAAGTTTTGAGAAAAGATGTTTGCGGTGGATTTCTGGAAATACGGTGGTTTGACTTTGTTCGTAATAAAGAAATAAAAAAACGGACTATGCAGCTACGTATCACTGACAAAGTGAAACTGCAAAGATGGCCTAGGCTCGGGAACATATTGCGGATGCCTCAAAAGAGTCCGAACATTACCTGTATATTATATAAACCGACCAGTTCTTGGCGTCTTATCTATGAATATACCATCTATAGAATGTATTTAGCGGAGTTACGGGATGCAGGTGTGACCAAGAAGGACGCAAGAATACTGGTGGGTGACAATGATTCTTGGACACGACACGCGCTGTCTCTACGCTCCACTTAAAGCCAAAATGAATTAAGTAATAAAGAGACTATTTTACTATAAAACAATTCAGGCCAAAGAAAATAAGTTTTTTCCATTGATAATTGAAAGAAAATTTTAAATAGTTAGAAAGAAGATGTACTTAAAGACAGTTGTTCTAAAAATATCACTATTTTTGCTCTCCTGAAAAGTAACGTTTTGTCACTAGCTGCCTTTTGGCTTGACATAGTCGGATAAAAATATTGACACTTGTGGGTTTCCTCATTAAATTGTGATCTTGTTAAAGCGTGTTTCAAATTAAACAAAACCTGGCATTAAGTGTCGCATTGTGTTAACATATTATAATCCGATTTACTTTTTATTCCGTATCTAAATTGTATTGCGGTCGCTCATCAGAAATCTCTCTCTGAATTGCTAAATATACGTCTCACTCTTTTTCTCTCAGAGATAACACCTCCCACGCCGTTCTCTCTCTGAATAACGTCAGCAATAAATAAAATTGAAAACACCGCCTGTGAAAAACACTTTGACAAGTTAGCAATCCCCTTTCGTATATTTATCATTTAATTTTCTCACGCGTGGAAATTTACGTAATGGCGAACGCGGACACGCTACTAAAGGCCGTGTTCCGTAAATTAACGTACAAACCGACGTAATTGTACAGATTTATGACTCACCATATCCGCCCAGAACATAGCATATGGATGACATAATATAAATTCGAAAGTCTTCATGTGAAGTAAACAGCATATCAAAAATATTAGTACCGTAGATTGCCGCCCTTAATAAAAGGCGCCATAGAGTCGCAATAAAACAATATTGAAATTCTTAATTAATAATTCGGCCGACTAATGGTTCTTTATGGAAAATGATTAGGATTTGAATTACTCTTAATTTGTAAACTACATATGAATCATTATTTAAGATGCGTGTTTCCCGTTTTGACGAAATCGGGCATCATGTGCCATTCAAGCATTCATAAGACATAGTTGCAACAAGGACGAATAACGTTGCTTTTAAAAAGTTTGCGGCGTCATACGGTGAGCATGATGATCTCTTCACATAAATTGCTTGACCAAATAAGTCTTCATTTTTTTTCAATTGGCTTTTTTATCATTATATTTCTTTTAATTTCAGCAGTGCGTGATAACCTAAGTCTTGGGTAATTAATATTTACTCCCAGGATATTCCCGTTGAATAAAGTAGATCGCTTCTCGATATCAGAGATCTGGAATACGCCTGATTAATACCAAGTGTAAGGACGGGGCGGGCGAATGGCAGGCACATTGGGTAGGTACGTTTTTTATTGTCTCTTTCGCTTTATTTTTTGACTAGGATACTAAAAGAAACACAACCACACCTGAATAAGCCGTAAATACATTTGATTGTATGTGTTATTTGTTTATTTCTTCGTTGTTTATGGTTGCGATAATATTTAATCAAAACAATGTACGAAAATAAGAAAAATGAATATCAAATAAACGGGCTTGCAGTATAAAATAAATTATATTAAATACATTTATTCAATATTAGATCTTTTTATTGGGGGTTAATGAAGGAGTGAAGCCTCTTTGGATGTATAAATATAATATATATATATCGATCTACTATATATACCATGTTTGCTCCCAATGTGTGAAGATATCCACTCCGAAAGTGGAGTATATGGATCTCCGCAATGTGAAAA
>JAGVSQ010002365.1:0-24991 GCA_022683975.1 Rhyacophila evoluta | reverse complement strand
TATTTTACTATGCCAAAATGTAAAGGAGAATATTTTGAAGTAGTATTTTTTGTATAAAAGTAAAATTTAGCATGCAAACCAGTAAAAAAAAAAAATCAAAAACAATGAAGAACAAAAATAAGCATTGAAAAATATATTACATGGTCAGTTTAAGCAAATATACTTGATTAAGATGCTTCCACTTAAATTTTGAAATAGAAGGCTTAACATAAATAAATGAGTTCACTTTGGAAATCTCTCTCATATAATATATTAGAGTATATTGTATTCTAATCCTAATATGAATGGACATGACTTTTCGTGTTTTAAAAAATGCTTAATCTACAATTATTTTTAAAATAAGATTTGTTGATTATTATTATTATTGAACAATGTCTGCTCTCCATGTGGGCCATATAGGTGTTCAGTATATATGTCTCGCAAAGTCTTCCCGATAGCGTGGAAGCGTGCACGCCATGCCAACCAAAAATGCGGGTTTGATCCCCACATCTGTCGGATTGTTTAAAAGCCGAAAACGCAGGACTGGGTGCATATTCGGTTGGGAAATTGTCTGAAAAACAGTTTTCGTGAAAATTATGTCAAGACGTCTTCACATTGCGGAGATCCATAGCCTCCACTTTCGGAAGGGATGTCTTCACACTGTGTAGATCAATATTTTACACTTTAAGATTAATACATCTTTCCAGTTTATTTTTCACAGGGTAAATTATCAGATGAATCATTCTTATTGTACATTTCAGTTCAATATAAATAAAGTAAAAAGAACCAGGAGTTTTTTCTTCGGCTAGTAAAATATTTTGAACTAAAATTATAAAGATACAACTAAATATATTCATTTTATCCAAACTAACTCTTATCAAAAGTGTTGCGGATAGTAATTAATATTTAACCCATAGTAAATATAGAAAAAACGTTTTCATCATGCAATAACATAATATTTTGAAAACGTGTATTTTGATACCAGTACAATGTAATAAATGTTAAATAAAGTATGTCATATTATTATGGAATCTGTCACGATAATGAGCCAAGATTTATATCTAAAAACCCAAAGTAACCAAAGTGATTTTCTTCTATAAAAAGTCTTCATTGTGTTCCTTTCATAGGCCCAACAATAAGTTACTCATAAGCAGACAATATCGACAACTTCATCGATTTTCCTTTTAGAGTTACTTTGTGATGCAAATTTTTACCCAATACCATTTTCCCACCGTAGATTTTCTTCTCTTACAAAAGCAAAGAAGCTCTCGGTTTATTACAAGAAAAATCCCAACAGTGATTTTCTCTTTCCATAGTGACGTTTTTTTTTTAGATAGTCTCGATGGAAAATGATTTATCACTCAGAATAAAAAAAAATACATGCCAAAAATAAAGTCTTATAAAACATTTATATTATATTGAATCCTGTTATAAACTTGACATTGTAGTTACGTCTAGCCAAATTTTAAATTTACGTAGCATTTATAATACAAAATACGTATTTTTAAAACTTGTTAAATACACTCGTATATTCAAACTATTTCACTTTTATAATATTAACACTATTTTTTAAAATAAATAAAACGATACATTTGAAATTAAATAAACTTTTCTTCAATACGTGCAAGGGATCACTAGTGTGTCAAGCATACAGCTCGTTATTACGGGCGCGTATAAGTCACATCAGGAACGTTAAATTAATATAAATATAAGATTTTTTTTTTAGTACATTTTTCTTAACGTCTGAGATTTTTTGTGAAGTAAATTAGATCGCTCTTCGATATCTGAGCTATGTAATGTGCTTGATTAAGATCGGATGTAAGGCTGGAGTGGGTAGATGATGAGAACATTAGGGGAATTTACAAAGGGAACTTATTTTACTTCGCCAAAATTTAAATGAGAAGATTTTGAAGATATTGGAAACACAAATAAAGATAACAAAAACATGCTATGTGGTTCTTTTATACAAACAATTACCTGTTCAACGTGTTATCCTTTCAATTTTGGCGTAGTGAAATAAGTTCACGTTGTTAAAACATATAGTATTAGGATATTTGTTAAAACATATTTAGAAGATAAACAAATAAACTTGAAATTTTAAACATAAATAATTATTTAAAACTCCAAACTAAATTTTACAGTTATGTAAATAAATTCTCTTTAACATACCTTGTTTTGGTAAATAATTATTAACATAAATAAAATACTACTTACTAACTTTGAAAATTAAATTCATTTTTGAATGTCTATTAGAGGATAAATATTAAATTAAATATTCTCTGATAAAACTGATTCATTTAACTGGGCTGTACTTTAAAAGAAATAATGACGTTAGCTTCAACAAAAAACTTCTTATGAATAAATTATTCAAACCCCAGTATAAAGTGAGAATTTCTGTTGACAATAATTCATTTCTAGAATCCATACTTCAGACCATAAACCTTCGAATATTTTAACCAAGTTTTGCTAATTTTAGCTGAACAATTCAAATGTCGATTGATTCAATCAGTGACGTGTTTGAGAAAATTAATACATTTTTAAAATAATTAATTAAAACAACTATTGGGATATCGTTTTTTGAGCTCACTTTTAACAGATATTTTATTCATTATATTCTTTGGCATTTATAAATAGTCTATAAATTATGAGGTTTCAGTAAGACCCTAAGTATTATTTTTATCATAATCAATATGAAATAGTCGGTAAGGGAATGTTAAAGTTGAGTTATCGACTTACTATTATTAATACAGAAAAAGAACAAAATGCACCACCTGGTGTATAAGTAATGTAAATACTAACAATGTGATAATAGCGACTGTAGGAAGGAAAAAGGATTTAACCGACAATGATTTTTTACAAGAGGCACCAAAGTGGGCAACTAAATGATTTAGTCAAAATATTAAATAGACACAGCCTTGAAGTGCGTTAAGACTTAATATAGTATATTTAGCTAATCTAATATTAATTTAATAAGTTATTAAAAACACATGTTTTGTGGTATAAGTCCCTTTTTTGGTCGGAAATTTGACAAGCCATCTTTTTCCGAGTTTTTTTCATATTTAATCACTAATTTGGCACTTGTAGCTCATATTCTTATGATATAACGTATGTTAAATTGTATACATTTTAGATGCCGAAAAAAAACTTAGGGTTAGGTCTTTTTTCTTTTTATATGTTTTATTATAATAATACATTTACTTACAGTTGCTTCACTCATTTTGCAACGTGTTGCGACTGAGTAAATGAGGAGGTATGGAAATACAATTAAAATAAATTGGCAATTCTTGCTATTTTTTATTTAACTTTTTTATAACAATTTTTTTGACGAACAAAAACTAATAAATTTTAATTGTGTTTTTTCCTATATGATTAAAATTCCAATAAAATAGGAAAGTTACAATTTATCAATATACTAGTACCCCACTGATCTAGACATAGCATTGTCAATTAGGTAAATTGTTTAATCTTAATCCTTCGCAACAGTTTCAAACACTTTTCTAAATTTGTTTGAAGCCTTCGCAGCTTCCTCTTTTGCATTTAAACTTTTGCTTAGGCGGACGGCATGCTTTGAGTTTTTATTAATTTTCATTTTAAAATGAATTCAACTCAAAATGCAATAAAAGTTCTGTCATAGAACTTTTTAGGCGGAATATCGTTTGAATTAATTGATAACGGAATGAAATTAATTTTAAATTTTATTTTTATTTTATATGTTTTTTTTCTATAATTCTAATATTATTTCCCCGGTCTCCACGGTAGTGTAAATGTAAGCGTGCGCGCCTTAAATTCTAGGAATGCGAGCTTGATTCCCACATCTTCCAAATTTAAAAAAATCCGCCAATGCAGAACTAGATGCCCATTTCGTTCATTAATTGTTTGAAAAAAAAAATTGTTGAGACATGCCTTCACATGGCGTGTATTAATATATTCCACTTTTGGAGCAAACACGGTATAAAAATATTGTAATTTTCTTATAAAATTTATACTATTATAAAATTACATTAAAATATATTTTAACCACAACGTTTTTCTAATGATAGGATACATAGAATTGTATTATCAATATATTGATTGTAAGACATTTACGACACTCTTTCATCCTCAAATATAAAATTAGACAGATACTAAATGCAAATCTATTCACTATTTCTGCTCAACATATACCTTTTTTTTTCCATGTTGGCTCCCAAAGTGGAGCATATGGATCCACACAGTGTGAAAAAATCTACTCAGAAAGTGGAGTATATGGATCTACACAATGTGAAGACGTCTTGACAGATTATTTTTTACGAGAATCGTTTGTCAAACAATTATTTAACCCAATGGGTATCCAGTCCTGCATTTTCAGATTTAAAAAAAAATCCGACTAGATAGGGAAACGAACCCGCATTCTCCGATTGCTAGGCGCACGTTTTACCAACCTTGCATAGCATAATACAATAGATTCGGTGCTAAAATATATGATATTGCCAAAAATATGTATTCAATAAACCGACCCAAAGAAATTTATTTACGTTTGTTGGTTCAAACCTGAAGTTATGATGCCAAAGCGTGTACTAACCGAAGCACTTGACGACATAATTTTCATTCTTGATAATGATTGTAACAGAGTATTTTAAATTAAAAAAGTAAGTCAAAGAAAAAATCATTACTTGTTTATAGATGTGATTTTTAAAGCCCTGAAAATTATATAAATTCACCACGAGGCCACCAAAAAGATGTTATTTTTAGATATTTTCAATGGTTGTTATTGGAAACTTTTAATTAAAAAACAAGTCTAAAGAAAAATCTATTACTTTCTTATAGACTACAATGACGGGTATCTTGATATAAAAGTAAATAGGACACATGACTTCTTCCATTAAACGATATAATTAATGTCGATAATGGTATAGAAGCTCCACTTCCCTTCAATCAGATGCTACAGAAGTCCTTTCCGCAATCACAGATTCAATTCAATTTCCTTTAAAGCCCCGTCAAAGATACGTCTGCGTTTTTCTTGTGTTAACATTGCAGTGTTCATTTAATATTTCATTTCATATTCCGCGTCACGTTTTGAAAACAGACCTATCTCTACCTTCCTCTTCCTACAACGTTCTTTTCGTTTGTACGCGTCAATATTATGCCCTCCTTTAAGCCCCCGAATCAATATATTTTGCATTTTGAAATATTATGTTCAACGTAATTAACAATTTTAATCATATCCTGGTCACTGAATTTGTTCTTTTTAGTTATTTATGAAAAGAAAAACAGATTCAGAATTACTTAACAATATTCATTAAAAAAAAAAAAAAAAATGTATTGAGTATAGAATGGAACAAATAATATTGGTGATATTATTATTTTTATAAAAATCATTAAACATTTTTACTTTAAGACTAGTTTTATGCAAAAGTTATTTTTTATTAATTCATTCAGCTTAAAATGTACAAAGAGAAATAATGATACAACACTAAAAAGCTTAAATTAAAATAAATAATAGCAAGTACCAAATGGTAGAAATAATTTTTAAACCTCTTAGAAAACTGTCAAAGAAGAATTTTTTTAAAGAAAATGTTGCCAGCAATGTTCAGTTATTTTACAGTAAATATTAGGCTATATGAATATGACAAAATATAAAAGCGTGTGCCACTATCATTTTCCAGAAACAAACTACTTTGTAGAAGCTTACCGTAAACTACAAATTTAATAAATTTGTATACCGTCGGTTTTCCGTGATTTGTTTTAAACATATGTGACATAGGAACATGTTTTTTTCCAAATCAAATAACATCAGCTATAATGTCAGTCAAACTATCAACCGCTTTCCCGCAGTGTCACAACTTTTGCCTGTAATGCGACAATATCTGCCAAGCTATGAATTGGAAATTTTCTTCGGCCAGAGCTTTGAAAGCTCGCTGAAGAAAATTTTGTTTACTCATTTCCCCCATCAATCATTTTAAGCTGTCTTGCTTGACCTGTATTGTGAAGATTAAGCTTTTGTATGTTCCGTGATACGTATAAGATCTTTGATAATAATATCACATTGCGATAGTGGTGTCATCTTTAAATAGCGTTTTTTCTTTCGTTTTTAGATAAAATAGCAGAAGATTTTCATATGCATACTACTTGATAAAGTTATTTATCTTATTTGTAGTCAAACAAATATTTTCAGCGTAAATATTCTTTATCAAAACATTTGTCAAATAAAAAACTGATCATAATGCATTCACTCTTTTAAATATGTTCTTAAGTAATTAATTAATCACTATTCAAGTTCTTAATATTAACTTTACCGATAGATTGAAGAAAAGATATATTATAAGACTTTTTCTTTTAATCAATAATTACTAAGCAACCTTACAAGCAAAGTGTTGGTACTTCAGGAAAACAAACACAAGTTAAGGTATGATTAAAGTATGAGCAATTAAATGAAACAATACAAAATATAAATTATAAAATAAATATAATAAATAATAAAGTTAGACGTCATTATCTATAATTTTATAAACAATGAAATATTGTTTTTATTAATATAATATGTTCTAAGAAGTTTAATGGAAACTATTAATCTTATTAAACAGAATGCAAAATACGAAAATCGCTTTTACTCAAAATCCATTACGGTCTTTTGAAAAGCAAAGTTTTCGCAAAACGCTTTTGTGACTCCAGTTTTAATAGTTTTCCTGTCGTTTGTTTAAATTTTTATTCATTTTTCTTATCGCAAATTAATTTTTACAAAGCGAACGGCATCGCACAGAGTGAACGGGAAAAGGTGATCTCTAATCACTAAACTAGTCTAGTAAATAACTGATATATTATTCACTTCTATTTTATCATTATTATAAATAGCAGACATATTAATTTCGCAAATATAATATTTTTTTAATTCAAGTGATTTTTTTCACAGCAGCAAAAAAATAAAAGATTAGTTATATTATAACATATATACTATCGAGCTTAATGTGGATAACTGCATAGTTTTCTCAAGCATTATTATCATCTTTTGAGGAATATTAAAAGTACTTTCTAATGTCAGTAAGTTAGATTGAAAACAAAATACATTATTGATATCTATCTTGCTTATCTAATACCCTATTAAATAGGATAACCGTTTAAGAATGACAGAACGATTTGAATAAGAATATAACGATAAGAATGATTTGAACAGAAGCAAATTTTGCTAACTGAACAGTATTTTTAAAGTATATCACACTTTTGATGTTAATTGATTAATTTTAAAAAATGTATTTATAAGATGAGTTATGAGATATCCACTTCTGAGTCTTATATTTAAAGAATATAGCTGCGGAGTTCAAACCTACAACCTCTGGCATAAGGCCGTACACTCATTATCTTTCCCGTTAAGGCCTACGATACACGTATTAAACATTGATGTTGCCTTATTTTTGATTATCTCAAGACATATTTTAAGTGTTATTATGTGATAATTCACAAACTAAGCCAATTACTGAATCTCTTTTTCTTTTTGTTTTCTTTGAACTACATAAAGCAGGAGAGATGCAAAATGATGGTGAATCTAAGGTAGAATAGTCCTTCTTAAATTAAACAACACACAATAAATTGAATAGAATATAATAATCTATAATCGGTTTAAAAGTTGGGTAAAGGCTTAGTTAATGTAAACTGAACGTCTTTAGAATAAAGCGACTATGATAATGATGTAAAAAAGAGAATATTTAAAATCAATACCACAAAATAGCTTTGGAAAAAATTTTACATTACATATTAATGGAAAATACTACACAGAAACTGTTACTAAATCAATCTGCAAATTAGCATTTTAAGAGCTTTTAATGTTCTTTAATGGATTTTTTTCGCCACCCAGTTGAAGTTTCTTTAAAATATAATTACCATTGTTAAACCGAGCTTTTCGCAAAGAAAAATAGTGGCATGAGAAAACCAACAGAACTCTGTTTGTAGGTTTTTATTTTTTTTAATTAAAAGAAGATAAAAAAAACGAAACCTTGAGGAATTAAGCCGGAGACTCGGTTTTAATTAACCCCGCTGAGGGTAGTAAGTTCTTCACTCTGTGTCTTCCTTCTCTCTTACTTTTATAGTTTTTTTTTTGCATTTCACTTAAATGTGACATCGCATCTGTTGACCTTTTAATCACAGTCTTTAGACCATTTATTGTGACCAAGTCATTTTCCTTCATCCTTTACAACAAAAGATTTTTTTATTTAATAATATTTTTTTAATTAAAATCCAAATGTCTTTTTTTTTTTGAATATTGCTTCTTGGGATACTGAACATTAACAATTTTTTCATTCTATATACTCATTAGATTTTCATTAAAACATATTCATAATAATTTTTAAATAGTTACAATAAATTTCAACACGATATATTTTTTAAATTAATTTCTTAATACAACAAAATGTGAAGATTTTTTTCGATGTGAAACTCAAGTACTCAAGTACAAATTTTGAACGTTAATGTATCAAACAAGGATTTTTGGTATGATTTGTAGGTTAGGGTAAGTTAGGTTAGGTTAGGTTAGGTTAGGTGTATGTTAGATGTAGTATTTTTTGCATGACAGATTTTTTGCTAACACTCCGCCTCGAAGATGGATTCTTTGGATTCATTTATCATGAAATTTATACGCAAGATTTGACCAGAATACTGCCCAATAACTTTAATATAACGAATTCGAAGATACAAAAATACTAAGAAAAATTACTTTTCTTCTTTCTAAGTTCTTTTTTACCTCAAAATAGAACCTCGAAACCATCATATCAATGATTTCCATATCTTTAACTTAATAATAAAAGACGAAAAGGAACAATTTATTCATTTGGGGGCTAACATAATCATTTCGACAAAAATATATTTTTCAAATCTGAAAATATTTTTAAAATATTTAAATAAAAACTCTTATCATATTTATAATAATGTGGACATAAATTAAATAAATATTTTATAATAAGTATACTTATATACTTATACCCGATATAAATATAATTTGTTTAATTTAGTACTTTTATTTAAACGTATAGTTAAACCTGTATGTACCTGACCTAACTTAGCCTTACGTCTAGGACTAATGAATATTTTTACTGTATTAAATACTATATAAAATAATGTGCTTGGCGCTTAAGTAGTCTTTGGTAGTTTTCACAAAATTATTTAATTATTTAAGTAGTTTTTCAAGGCTTTTTATCCAAGAAGTAACTGCCCTGATATATAGATAATTAAATTAATTTAAATTGTCAAGTGATATAAAGTTACAAACTACAATCACGAAGGACAATTAAAAATATTCAAAGGAGTCCATTTCAAATTGGAATATAGAGTTTCTGGAAGTAAGCTATAGAGTGGCATGCACTTTTCTTTTTTTCCTATATTCCAGACTGGAAGAAAAATATCAAAAAGAAAGAAAGATCTCTTTAATGCTATTCTAGTTGTTCCATAAAAAGAGAAACTATTCTCCGTTTATTGTGCAGTTTGTTTTCTTTATTAAATGAGTCTTTGTATTTTTCATTCGAATGGTAATTTATGGCAATTAATAAACAAAAAATATATTTTAAACATTAAATTTTTTTTTAAACGATTTATTTTGTGTCAACTTACAGTAGCTTAATATATTAAGTTAATACATTCAACAGTTCATTCATTCAGCTATTTTATTCACAAGGAAGTAAAAAATCTTTGAAACACATTAAAAAATCATATGGAAATATAAGACCATAAAACTGAATAATCTTCCCAATAGCGTAGTTGGTAGCGTGCGCGACTAGCAATCCGTGGAATGTTGGTTTGATTCCCCATTTGTCGGATTTTGAAAATTGTAAAACGCAGGACTTGATTCTTATTGTGTTGATTAACTGTCTGACAAATAATTTTCGTGAAAAATAATCTTTTAAAACGTCTTATATTGTATATGTTCAACTTTGAGAGCAAACATGGTATAAAAAAAATGAGAATTATTCTTGACACAACAATTAATAATATGATTAGCAAGGCTCAAGTAAAATAGTAATTTCGATTTCCACCAGTTTATTTTATTATTGAAGTTTTCATATTTTCCAAGAATATTTTGATTTATACATTTAATCTTATACTTATTTTTGTAAAATACTTTATTTTTTATTTGATTTTTACGAACTTGACACTGTATACAGCACAATGAAAATATTTATAGTGACAGATTATTTTTCACGAGAATCAGTAAATAAGTATACACAATTAGTAGATATCAATTAGCTGCATATGCTTGGATGATTTTTCAAAAGAATTTAAAGTTAGTAATATAGAATGGTATATGTAAAGACTTAAATAAATTAATATCGATAACGGGAAAAAAGAAATAATTGGAATTTTTGAATACAGATAACAAAGTATATATCTTTTTACAAAAAAATCATCAAATTTACGGTATAAAACTTTTATTACAATATAGACTACTTTCCCAGTACTGTAATCCGGATTTTATTTAAACCCCAACCCGCAGAATCAGACAAAGTGACGTGTTCATTTTTTTCAGGGAGGTTCTAATTCATATCCAATACGATATATATATAAACTTTTTACATAAGTTTGATCTTAAAAATTTATCTATCTATCTATATATTTCAAAGATGAAGCTTTTCAACGTATTATATTTATTTGGCTTACTGTTTACTTTTTCGTAACATTTTTTTATGTGCAGTCCCTTTGAAAAAAAATTGCCCATGTACATAATTTATTATTATTTACAGAATTTAACATACATATCTGAATCTTCTCGTATTTATTGTTTTACGCTTAAAAATAAAATCTCATGGAAAGCAAGTAAAATATTTTTATAGATCACAATTTTCTACTTGAAATAGCAGGGATAAGAACTATTATTGAAAAGTGTTCTACAAAGCCATAGTATTGATTGAATATTCGATAACATAATTTTTATAAACAAATATATATGTTAAGTTAGTCTATTGTAGTTTGTCTATTGAGTAGACTGAAAACCATAAAAAAGTAACAGGTAACAAGATAAGAACTATCATTGAAAAGTGTCTTATAAAGCCATAGCATCATTTGATTATTAGATAGTATATAAGAGTTATAATTAAATATATATGTTAACTTAGTCTATTGTAGTTGGTCTAATGGGTGGACTAAAAACCATAAATGAATAAATAATTTATAATAATTAAAAAACGACCATAAAAAGCTCTCTGTGCCACTGGCATATAAAAATTGAGTTCCTTTGATAAGTCATCCATGGAAAAAGCTTGCCCCACGAAATGAATATAAACTCGACGGAATATTCAATGTACTTTTAAAATATACATTTTTTAAATTTGACTTTATTAATTTTACATATCGTGGAATGCAAAATGAAAAAATACCATACGGAATAATATAATGTTGCATAACATTAAAATTATTTTATTTTTCTCCAAAAAACTCAAACGACTCAACCAGCATTATATTAAAATGAAATAATTATTATATTGTTACAATGGCATACGAAAAAGTTGTCATGCCTAATTAATTCAGATTGCTTATTCGTGGATAAAAAATCAAGAGTCACGCATAAAATATATACGGTATTTTAAATTCACGTTGCAAAATAAATATAATATTATATCACGTATATATGAATAGGTAAAATGGTAAAAACAATACTAAGAATGAGAGGCCAAAAGCGTTGAATTCAATTTATGTGTGGGTGTATTCGAAGGAGATATAATGTAATTAGTTAACCAAATGATTACTGACAATAATATAATCTCTATCTCAATTAAAAGATGAAAATAGAATATCATATTTGTATGAAAGCTTTTTGTAAAGCTTTTGTTAATAAAATGATAACTTTGTTGGCGATTCATATTAGGATATTACGCAGTCTCTCATAGATTAATAAAATTATATTTCTTCTTTATTTTTAAATAATTTATTACGCATACCGTGGAGTGATGGACGTATGTTTGATTTGAAACAATCAGATAATAGAAAAATACGTAATTGAGTGTATACCGTTATTATTATGCACAATTATCCCTGGTAGCTAAGAAGTTAGCACGTGCTTTTCTGAGCCAGATATTGAGGATTAAAATTCTACTATTGCATGGTTTTTAAAAATCCGAAGACGCAGAACTGATAAATCTTGGAAGTATAGCTTTGTGACACAGTTGGTAACCATTCACTTAAAAGTTTTATCTGGTAAATAATCTATCCAAATTCTTTACATAATATAATAATCACATTCATGCAAATCAGTTAATATGCATATATTAGCATAAAACTCTGACGTGTTTTATAAAATAATAATAAATAATATAAAGAAAACAAGTCGATGATCGTTAAGACACCATGTAATCTGAAAAAAAGTTTTTAATATAAATGCAAAGATATACTAAATGATGATAAAATATTAAGCAGTTTTTAAATTTGTTATTGAAATAGGAATGTGGACTTTCCACAACTTTTATAAACAGTATATTGGGTGTTTTAACACTGATCGATTCAAATATAATACTTCAAGAATACAAAAAACGTTTTAACTTTAAACAATACATATTTTATATGTAAAAAGTACCATTGTGCTAATATTTGATTTTGATTTTACTTACCTGAAATTTAATTTGTATTATATTCAAGTTGAAACTTTCATAAATTGATATCAAGTGGCAGAAAGCGAGTTGGCTGGAACTTTTCGCGCTTTCCCGTCAACCACATAATCATTGCGCAAATTTTGTAAGAACACTTTAAGAGCTTTAAGTTTTGTTAATAATAATAATATAACAAAGTAAACGATATACACGGCGAAGTTTTCGCAGGAAACTTTTAACACTTCGCATTAATCTTATTTACATTAAACCGTTGTTAAACATTTTTAAAAGCTGCGAAAAATTTGTGTGTAATCAAAGGCTGTATTGATTACGAATTTCATAGGCTGTTTATTCATGTATTATATTATTAAAGGCGGTATTACATCGTTTATCCTGATATTTAGTTAAATAACGATCGAATTAAGCTTTATCAATTTGATTAATGAGTCATCTAGTTTTATTTAAATATATTTTTTTTAATACATATTACTCAAAACCATATGCATCGAATAAATGAATACAGTGAAAAACATCATGAAAGCAATTTAATAATGAAAATAAGTGTTAATATTTTACGTTAAAACAAAAAAAAAAATTTAAACGAAATTGAATATTATAATGAATTATCAAGAAAAATGCGATTTCCTTCATTTTAGCAAACCACTACATCTGAAAATATTATACAGATGTATACTGTGGCATAACGAACGTAACTCTATTTCAAAATCTATAACAGTGTTCCTATTTTCCTAAATTTTAACTATGTAAATTAGCTTACTACAGAGCAGTGTTCCTCAAAGTTTTTGTATCACAGACACCTAAATTAGATAATAATAACCCGATGACCCCGAAATTACATTTTTTTACAGATGGACAAAAAAATAAGTCAAGTTTATTGAGTTCTCAAAATTTCTACTTTCGTACTTAGTAGGCGACGTAAAATCCGATATTTATCTTTTTGGCTGCAATCCCTGATCAAATTACTCAACAAAATTATGATTTCGCATTTCTTAACTCGCGTTTGAAAACCTTTTATAAATTCTCTGACCTGGTGACCTCTAAATTAATTTTATGTTGTCATAGACCCCCTCAGCGGTCGCAGGGTTGCGGGTCCTGACCATTTTGGAAACCACTGATCTAGATCATGCATTCTTCTTTTTTGTCCTGATCTGTTCTTACCTAACCTAACCTTTACTATTATCGAGATCAAAATTAACCTTCCCGTTCACTATTAAAATATAAAAATTGATTTATTTCTACTCTCTTTATGAATCGTGTCTATCAACCGTGTGATGCATTCACGATTTATTATTACCAGGAAAATTCTTAGCCTTTTAGGATCTATGTCACATTTTTCGATTTTTGCAAAGCTACTGACTGCCTTTATGATCTAAGATCTAACGTCTTATAATTTTGATGAAGCATCTTATTATTTGAGAAACTGTTGTATAATATTTAATAATATATATGATTTAATATTGAGTCGTTGATTTAAATTATTGTGGCTATTATTGTGGCTATACTTTAATTCTTTTACGGTATTTAAATCACTAACGCTTCAAAATGTGTCAAATCCAAATGAGAATTTTAACTTTATTAACATGAACTTAAATGAATGAAAAAAAAAAAATATTTTACAAACTAGTTTAAATGACAATTTTTTGGTAGAAAGAGATAAAAATCAAAAACAATATTTTCCTTTGATGTATATATAATCAAATTTGTAGGGTCAATGCTTCAGCTATCGGACGTTTTGGGTATATATAATTATATAACTCCTCAAAAACATGAAGTTCGATTGGCAGAGAGGCTTTGATTAAATATTTGGTCAGAATTTCAGGAATTGAAACAGACATCAAAACGACCTATATCACAATTCCATTTATTATACATACGCTATTATTATAATTAATGTAAGTATTATAATTCGGTTGGTTCAATGAACGATTTGATTAGTGCCCATTTATATAAATAGCCCGTTTCCAGGAAGCTCGGGTTCAAATAATGATACTGTAAAAATATTGTTAAAATACAAGACTGGATTTTTTGTAGGTGAAGTGTGTTCTATTAAGGGAGAGCTTTTTGCTTATTGTTTATAACTGCCTAAAATCATTGCACACTAATAATATAAAGTAATATAAATAAACCATCAATTATATCATTGTTTGAATAAGTAACTAAAATTGGTAGACTATTAATAATGTATTTTAAAAACTTTTATGTATGTTGATCATATAGCTTACCTAAACTATGTGACTTAATAACCAAGGAATAGATACACATATCTCACGACAAATCAATATGTTTTTATACCAAAGAACGATATTGTATTTAGGATTCAGTAAACTTTTATGAGAAACAATTGTATCACACTTATGCTTTTTTAATACTATGTTCGCTCATATCATGGATCATATGGATCTACACAGTGTGAAGATATCCACTCTGAAAGAGGAGTGTATGGATCTCCGCAATGTGAAGATGTCTTGACAGATTATTTTTCACGAGAATTGTTTGTCAGACAATTACTCAATCCAATGGGCATCCAGGCCTGCATTTTTGACATTGAAATCCGACAGATAGGGAATTGAAACCGCATTCCCCGGATTGCTAGGCGCACGTGTTACCAACTATGCTACCGGGAAGACAACGGGTAGCCTTTTAAAATATGGTTAAACGCCTGATTATAGTAATATTTACATATTTTACCGATTAAAGAGAAGTTGGTTTGACAACATATCGGACTAATCAACCATTGAAATGATCCGGTTTTTTAAATACTGCCACACCTTTGTTTATTTGATGACTTGAACATTTTCAAACTATAAGTTTTAACCGATTTATTCTCTTTATGTATTTTTAACCTAACTTTAATTTATTCATTTATTAACTGAGCTTGACATTCGAGAAGATGAAAGTATAGTTAGATGACTTTGTTTACAACTTAATCGTATCGGTTTATCACCCTTGAGTTACAATGACATTCTAAAAGGTTAAAAAATAGTATTTGGCACTGTTTACAACCTAATTGTGTCACCTTAACTGTCTAATTTTATAAAAACAATTCTTTGCCAATATTACAGGAACACATATCTCATTTTTTTTAGTTTATGTACTTTGTAAAGTAAAGTTTAATTTTTTCATATTTTTTATATCATTGGTACACTTTTGCAAAAGTTTGCAAAAAATAAAAATAAACTACACAAACCGTTTTACGCCAAAAAATCAAGATACATTTTCCTGCAATATTGACGACGAATTGAATTATAGATCGCTTGATTCAGGAGAGCCACTCAATATGTCTCAATGTATAAATGGCCTTTTATGAGTTTTATATTTATCTAATAACACTATTTTTACTTAGTTCTGTTGGAATAAAGCATATCTTTCTGAAATTTCAAATTTTTTAATCAAGCACGAGTCAATTTCTGATCCCTATTTGGATAACTCCCTGATAAGCTAAGTTATTAACATCTAGATTACGAGTATCCGGTACTATCTTTGTCCATTTTTAATGTTTATTATTGATAATTTTGAAACAAAATACTACGTTAAATAAAAGTTTATATGACTCAATATCAGCATTATTCACGTCAACCGATATCTTAGGAATCCAATTTTGGAACTTTTCCGTTACTTCAAATAGGGTATCACTTTCATTACGTTTCGGTATATGTTTAAGTAATAAGCGTGAGTGCTTACAACAATTATGCCAGTTTATTAAATAGCTCGACATACAGGTCTGCTAGTATGCAATACAAACTAATAGGTGATTCATTTATATTGTAATGTAGATTCTAAATTGCACAGTTGTAAAATATGGCATAATATTAAGAGACGTATTTGTATGAAGTTGTTGAATGGCACCTCGTGGATATTACTAGAGATGCTGTGGTGCTATGAATATTTTAAAGCTACTGATATTCAAAGAATCGTTATTTTATATCAACCCTCCGTTTGGTACTGTTCTTTAACTAGAAAGAAATTTCTTTTGTCGTATATATGAAATTGTTTTGCGTGTTAATTTTTGTCAAACATTTGGACTTTCAAATTTTTACCAAAAGATGGTAGTGTCATAATTGATAATACTGATAATAATTATTATTATAAAAAATATTTATATTTCGACAGCTAGTGTGAAAGATAATGGTACATCTGTTATGGTTATTATTAATTTATAAGAATTATCACAAAATATTAGACAAAATCTCCTTTGAAAATCTCCCGGTAAGGTTATAAAATTGTTAATAATTAATATTTTTGATTGATGGTGCTTGATGGAAATTGATTTTAAATTCTAAATTATTTAAAACTGGTAAACTTCCATATCTGAGATCACTGTTAACGACCCAGATTCCGCCTTTCGGCATCTTCAGGCTATATTATATGTGGGCAGTGAGTGAACATATGACATACTACCAATACATCCCAATGTAACTTACTATTTATAGTATTAAATTAGTAAATATCATCAGTGAAAATATTAATAGGAGTATTAAAAAAGAACAACGAAAATATCCTTAATCTATTAGACTTAAACTATTTAATTATAATGACAATCATTAGGAAATATAACAAAACTTAATCAATTATAAAATAACCTGCTATACATACGTTTACTACTAAGTTATTGGATATTACAATGGACTATTGGGGAACATTAGCTGATCATTCAATAATGGAAGTTCAATAACTGTGCTCGATTGATCTCCAAAATTTCTTGATAGAACAGTTTGTGTTCCCCTGTATTAATATGTAATAGCTTAGTTATAAAATTGCATTCAACGACTTTTTTCGTCTTCTCTGTGTTTTGGACATGAGGTTTTGGTACACTTTCCCATACATTTTTCTCGGGGCGTAATCACTCCATTACGAGGTTTAATTATATTGCATATATGTCAATTTAGTTATTCTTATTTCGATATTAAGTTGGTACCAGCATAGTATTGAATATTTTTCTGAAATACTCTAACCCAACCCTATAATACTGTATGCTTATGAAAGACTTACTGTGGTCTAAAGGTTGTTTTCAGGGTAACTAACGCTCGTGTTGATAGTTGGAGCAATTCAGCGCAGTCACAATGTGAGCAAATAATGTGTAGAATACAAACAATGAACATGCACTAGTATTTTATTTGTATGAAACTTTAAATGGCAGCACTGAAAATACGATTATTTCAACATACGTAAATATTTCTACTGAACATATTACTTGATGCAACCAGTAAAATTGGTATTAAAATTTTATGGCCAGAATATTGAATAATACATTTATGTTATATGGTAGAAAATCTATAAAAAGTTTGAGCAATCTCACAGTTAAGAATTTTGAGAGGATATTTATGTGTAAATTATAAAAATTGACTATAATCACATTAATTATTTCAGTATTTAAAATTTTAAACAAAAACATCGGGAATTTAAATATATATAAATCATTTAAAATCAAAATTTTATGTCACACTTTAGTTTGTTAGTAGAGTGGATTTAATATTTGTCGCCTTCATCATCGAGTTGGTATGCACGCATACCTGTAAATTGTTCACGTTGTCGGACGTTAAAATTCTAAATAATTACATTTATTTTATGTTGAGTTAAAAGTGATGTTATTTAGTAAGTAATTTAATTTTTCTTCTTATACCGTGTTCTTTTTCAAAGTAAAGCATATGGACATACACAGTGTACAATGTCCACCACTTCCAAAGTGAAGGATATGGATTTCCGCAATGTGAAGATTTCTTGACAGATTATTTTTCACGAGAATTGTTTGTCAGACATTTGATCAGCCCGATAAGCAACCAGTCCTGTATTTTTAGATTTTTTTTATATCCGACAAATGAGAAATCTAGCCCGCATACCCCGGATTGCTAGGCGCGTACACTGCTTAATGGGGAGACTATTCAATTAGCTGATCATTTATTTTCTGCTGGTAACGTTCTAGAGACACATAATTATTCTCTTTATACGATGCGAACTTAGCTAAAAAGACTCTATATTAGAAATATAGAATCATCAATCATAACTCCAGGCGTAAGGCTAACATATGACCACTCAAAGCTCTGTCAGGACTTTACAGGACCTTCGTTAGCGTGGACTAGTTCGTGCGTGAATCCTATTCCATGTAGGTTTAATAAGAACAAAGTTCTTGCTCACAATGTGGTTTAATGTATATTTTTTTTGTTACGTTTGAAAAGCTCTTCCTTTTCAACTCACATTTAGAAACACTTTTAGCCGATGTGAACGGTATCTTTTAGTTTGTAACTTGATTGAGCCAGAGGTTCTACGAGACCAAATTGATATAGCTTTGCGACAAAACCACAGCGTTCAATTTAGAACTGAGAAATTGAATAAATTGGATCTAAACTAATTCTCCGCACATGCTAGTTTTCACTTGGACAAATACCAAATGGGTTAATCTATTGTTTGACAATCAATTATGCCTTAAAACAAGAAAACTTCAATTCTCAATCCAAAAAACGGAAATAACTCCGGAATTCCGAAAAACTGATATGAAACAATATAAATAATTAAAAGAAAATTATAAAGTATGTGCCATATGAAGAGGCTTTAATTTTAACACATTTTTTGTAAATATCCATTTATATAAAGCTGAACCTTGATTATCCAGACTAAGCGGAGATTGAGACCGGACCGAAAAAAATCGGATAATCTTAAAAATGATTAAATTCAAGTTAAATATATTTTTAAATCTGGTGATGTTGGTTTTGATTCAATGGTGTAAGTCTTAATTATAGATAAATTATTTTCGGCATGTATATTTTTAGTTAGGTTTTGTTGCTAGCTGATTTAAATATAATACCATATCAAATTGATTTCCATACTTTTTAATATGTCATGTATCTTTAGGATAATCATAAATATAAACCTAAATTATCATACTACCACGCAAAGCTCCAATAAAACATTTGTTATTCATTAAAAAAAATTGAAATTAAAATCTAATACATTATGAATGTAGTATAAATATTTTTTTATAAATGAACCACATCTAAATACACTATTCGAGTTTTCATTTCGCTATGTTTTTATAAAGTTGCGGTCTGAAAATCCATCCTCATCTTCGAATATTAAAACTATTAGTAAACATCATAACATTTTCACACTTTTTAGTATTTGAAATAATTTCTGTGCCCACGCCATATATATTAAATAAAAGACATCCCAAAAAAGCTCTTTTTAAAGCATCGATATCATCCAGTTTGTCTTTTAATGTTAGCATGATACGTGTTCTTTTCTGTAACATGGGTAATGTTCAAAATCCGGATAATCGAAAAGTCTCATAAAGATGGTTCTAAAGTATGAATGTCGCTTATGAATTACAGTTCTGTAATATATTATAGAATGACAATGTAAACAACACAAGAATTTGTATTCCTTCGGTATGCGCGAAATAATGTCAAAGCTTAGAGTATGGAACGATGTTAATATCATATTCAGTTGAGTAAATAACGACAAAACAGCATAATTAATATTATTCTCACGTTACTGTACTGTGTTTTTCGTGTTTTCAATTATTATGCATAACTTAAGCATTTCATCGTAGAAGAATTGATTTGAATCAAGCCACTCAAATGACAAAATTAAGTTAGACTTATATTACAATAGTTACAAATTTTTAACACTCATTCATTTTAATACCTTCATATTGATTACTTGTTGAGATATGAGCAATAAATGTTTGAATCAAATTCAAAGTATATTTTTGATAATTTTTTGTCTAAATATCTCTCCCGCCGCTGAAATACGCAAAATCCACTTAAACCAATTTGTAAATGAATGTCTTTATTTATGCAAAAATGTAAAATTAGTACATGAATAATTTAAGCCCTATAAAAAAATTTTAAACGGATATGAAACACTTCAAACTTTCAAATGCGTTTTTTTTTAAACCATTTAATGGTGGCTTGACTTAAACAAATTTTGCTATAACGATTTGTCAAACCAGAAACCGTATAAGATAGACGAGAATAGTATATATATGCAATAAATTGAATGAAATATGGGCTTAATCAACCATTTAATTATTTTTTCAATATATAAATTTCAACTAAATCATATAATTTTACCATTGTCTTTCCCATTCGTTATATATATTAGAACTACGAAAACTGCCTATGACCAGGTGTAAGGACGGAGCAGGTGGATGGTAGGCGCATTAATTATTTAGTATACGTTACTCAAAAAGTCATATCGACAATAGTATGCGTACCTAGATTTATGTGAAACAACAGCGCATATCGTATTTAATTTAACTTCTAAAATGAAATTCTGCAATTGCAAATCTAATGAAACTAGTTTAAAAAATCTTTGATATGGTAAAAATAACTTAAATACTGTTAAAATTCGTATTACACAACTCAACGTATTTATTTTACTTTCTCGTTGTTGTTCGTTTTGCCCGACATTATGTCTGCCAATGTCATACAAATTATAGCTGTGAGATCAATTTTTTTTTCACCTACTTTTTTCAGTAAAATTACAAAAGATTTTCCTATTCATTTTTCACCTATTACTTTCAGAAAATTTTCAAAATTATTAAAACAGTTCTATTTGTATTATATAAAATATTAATGATTTTAATTAACAGTCAACATCCTCGTCACTGAAAGACTTATGTACTCATCGTAGAGCTAATGGTTTTAATCTTTCTAAGAAAGGACGAGAAGAGCTTTTAAATTTCATGAAAACGAGCTTATAAGCTTCAATCGTTTATTCATAAAATGCATTTAAAGGTAGTGTATTTTGCTTATGATAAAATAGTACATCTTACATGATACAAATTTTATATTGGGTGGAACTTTTTCCAATATCAATGGATTTTTTTTCTTTTTTTTCATTTAATAGTGAAAAAAAGATATTTATGCAGTGAAAAATTTACAATGAATAGAATTTGATCTTCTGTGTTTTATGGTTTCATCACGAGTACCGGCTTAAGTATTTTCATTTTCAAGAAAAAACTTGCCAATTGTTATTTATATTCAACATGAGGTATGTTTTCAAGATATACTAAATTTAAGCTCTGTATATAGAAAAACATCAAAAAAGCTATCTATAATACCTGTCTCCCCGGTAGCGTAGTTGGTAGCGTGCGCGCTTATTGATCCAGGGAATGTGGGTTCGAACCCCCATCTATCAGATTTTAAAAATCCAAAAAATGTAGGACTGGATACCCATTGGGTTGAGTAATTATCTGACAAACAATTCTCGTGAAAAATAATCTGTCAAGACGTCTTCATATTGTGGAAATCCATATACTCCTCTTTCGGAGTGGATATCTTCACACTTTGCAGATCCATATGCTCCATGTTAGTACTAAACATAGTATATAAAAAAATATATATTTTAAGTAAAACTAAAAAAAACCAAATTCATCAGTTAACAAAAAGTAAGCATTTGGGCAGTTAAAAATTTACTTTAAATGCACGTGTCTCACAAATTTAGTATTTTTAGTGAGTTTTTATACAAAGAGATACCATGTTTGCTCCAAAAGCAGTCTCCCTAATATATAGTCATGTTTTGACAGATAATTCTTCATGAGAATTTTTTGTGAAACAATTGTTTAACTCAATTATCATCTAGTCCTGTATTTTATTTTTTTTTAAATGCAGGAAACAAGCCCGTATTCCCCAGTTGCTAGGCCAGAATGTAAATCTTAATGCTACCGGAAAATCATTTTACCAAGTATTTTTAAAGAACAATGATTACTGAACAGTAATTGGTGCAAAGTTTACTGAAATTGAATTTTAATTGTTCTTAAAACACCATCTTAGACGGTAAAATTCAACCGAGGACATAAATGCGAGCGACGACACTGACGACTTATGAATGCTACCCAAGGGAGGTAAAATTCCTAACTGAGTTTCGTAATTTATTCATGATACCCAGACGGCCCCGGAGGGCTGAGGACCTCTCAATATTCTCCGCTCTTCTTGTGACAGGACGGGTCAGTTTAGGCTAATGACCCAGGTTTATCACCTTATATATACTGACCAACCTTGTATAATACATCGTTCTGCTAATGTTATGGCTTTTTGACTACACCTTGCGTAAATTTCATTTGGAAAAAAAAAATCGTACGACAATATTTTACTATTACTTCTTATTTTTCTTCCATATCCGTTCTCTGAGTGAAGCATATGGAATACACATGCTGCCTCCAAGCATCCCAGTCGATCGAGTTTTTGCGTCGTCTTAAATCAAACCCGTACTCCGAAATTTTACATAATACATTCTTTATTTAGAAACACCAAAAACCAGCTTAAACCATATGGGCAGTCCAAGTTAAGACTACTTGGAGGCATTCGAATTATATGGACGAGCCAATGTCGCAGATTCACTTTATCAATAATTAGTGTCTGCATGGTTTGTCCATCTATTTTAGATCAGATCTATTCTAAAAATGTAAAATTGTTGTTTTAGGCCTTTGTTTTGTAACTGTAGATCAGCACCAAAAAAGTACAAGCTTTGAACAGGTGGTTTTGTTATATGATATTTAGTATATGTATGCTTCACAAGGGTAGAAGATATAAATAGAAGAAGAAGAAAAGTTCAGGAATAATGTAAAAATAACTAAAAACTTCTACGCGTTCTTAGAGGGGTGTACAAGTTTTTACACCAAGGGCGACCGACCTATGTCACGATTACAAGTAGTGCATTCAATACACATTCTAAGTAGATTTGTATAAAAGATTTAAAAATTGCGATTTCTGGCGCATGTGAAGTGGTATGTGAAGAAATTGGCGCATAATAGATAAAATATTGCCTACCTCTACTTTAGATTATATTTCATATGATATTTGACGTGAATAAATAATCAGTTATTATTAATAAAAAAATATGTAAGATTTCAATAAATATTCTTATCACTGCAGAAGCAAAAGCAGGATGCCCTAATTCGATAATATTCATTAATTATTGTGGCGCGTTATTAGGGTCTTGTCTTATGTCCCACACTACAGATTTCCTTGAATAATTCATCAGGATTGTCTCGTCAGCAGTTACGACACACTACACATAAACAACTAACAATGTTTACAATTTTGTTATACTGTTGGCGTGACGGGTTGGTTTTACTTCGGTAAAGGTCATTCATTACCTGGATAAGGTACGTGTATAGGATTAACTTCTGTTATTGAAAGGTAAATATCGATAATTTTCATTAATTTTCTTGTATGGTACGCTAAAACTATATTTATCTTTTCTGTCAAAGTATACAGTTTTATATTGAAGTTTAAGCTATTATAATGAATTTTTTTACTGAATTTTCATGGTTTAATGTTTTTGATTAATTTTAATAATTTGATTTACTCGATTGTAATGAATGGGTATCACATTTGTGTCCACATTCGCTCCAAAATTAAAGCATATAAGTATAGAAAGCATGTCAAACTCAAAAGCTACCAGGGTTGAATAAACATGGTGTATGTTTATGCGGCAGGAAAAAAATAAAAGCTTCCAAAATAAAAAAACAGTAGCCATAATAAAATAATGTTTTTTTCCTGACATTTGGCATCTCTTTTCTGCTTTGGGAAAAACTTGTTTACGTTGATTAGTTATTAATTATATTATATAAGTAACTTTTAACAACAACATTATGATATTAATAATTATAAATTACGAAATATTGTTAAAATTAAGATGCAAAATTATTATTATGTACTTTTTGTTATATTGGTTGGGCCGCTTAAATTCCGCGAGCCACAAGTTTGGCATGCTTGATATTATTATAATGAAAAGGTTTTGTAGAAATTAAGTATACGTTTTTTTATATGTATGTCTTACGTACTTAAACATTTTACTCAAGAGACTTGCTTACACAATTGCAAACTATCGGATATCTAGCCTTGCATATTTGATTTTTTTTAAATCCATTTGAAATTATAGGATTCAAAACTGAAAATTCCGGCATTAAAGTTTACTTACTTATAACTTTTCTCACCACCAATTAGACGAATCTAGAAAGAGCTACTTAGGCTCGCTATAGACAAAAATAGTTTCTAATATTATTACAATTGAAATAAATTGGTCTTTTTAACTTGAAATACCAATATTTTACTTCATTCAACTTCAATTGTGACACTCATCAATGAAATAACGTCACCAAAAATAAGAAAGAATCCTCTCATATATATAAAAAAATAATCTAAACTTTATTATTCACAGGAGTTATAACCTAATATTTATAAAAATAAAGCTTGATGTAACCGTAACAATACTAAATCGAAATGAAAAAAATTTCAACATTGTGAAAGAAGCTTAACTGAAAGTTGCAATCCTGAAAAATCAAAGCTGTTGTAAGTTTTTGAAATGGTAACCAGACCATTGCGCACATGACATTTTCTCTCATGACATTTGCTCACATGACAATTGCTCACATGACAAATGCACACATATACAATTGCTCACATGACAAATGCTCACATGACATTTGCTCACACTCACAGAAATTAATA